>JARVGP010000639.1:0-34485 GCA_029876185.1 Mansonella ozzardi | reverse complement strand
TACATGAAACATATTCACAAAAGCGTGAAAATGCTGCACTTATATTGCAGGTAATCTTTCATTTACATATTTGATTTTACATCATGATCTTGCTCTTTCAGCTAATCATGATTCTAAGACTTAAATGTGAATAAGATCCGAAATTTTTTTTTAACTGTTTATTTTTCTTTAAATTATGATTTTATGTAATTAATTGATTGGATCTAGTGAATGTTTCATCATTTCCAGTTCACTTTTCAGAAATTTATTCGTGGATGGCTTGTACGAGCGTTTTATCAGAGGTTGCATGAACAGAATATGAGAAAACGAGAAAATGCAGTGCTTGTTATACAGGTAAATTTCTAGCAACACGCTATTTGTTGAGTGTTCACTGTACGGAATTATCTACCAATTTACCTGCATTGCGAACTTTTATTGATTGCATGGCAATTTTAGAAGAATGTTCGGTTGTGGCTGGCACAGAAATCTGAAGCGCAGGACAAAAGGTTTCTGCAGAAGAGGGAAAATGCAGCACGCGTTTTGCAGGTGAACTTTAAATATCGACATTTGCTGACTGATGCAAATAGCTGGATGATTTTGATTTATAACTTTCATCAAAATGAATTTTTTTATTTTTCCTCTCCTCTGTTTTGCGATAAGGGATTTCAAAACTGTAAATCCTAGGGTTGCATACGTGAGTGGTTAAAACGACTGCAATACCAGAATTTGCGACATGAAATATCTTTACATGAACGTGAAAATGCTGCGGTCACGTTGCAGGTAATATTGCTTTTGCATATTTGGTTTTGTATGACGCACATCTTGTTTTCGAGGTCAGGGATGGAATTCGAAGTTTTTTTTTTTTTCATGTTAATCCTTTTAAATTGTTTCAGCGATATGCACGCGGCTGGATAGTCCGTAAAAATTACCGTCGGATGCGAGATGAAATAGCCCTACGTAAACATGAATATGCGGCAAATTTTTTACAGGTATATTGTTTTTTTAGCAGTTTCAGCACTATGCTTTTGCAATTTTATATGGAATATAGTTTTTAAGTCGAATCTTCTGCATTTCAAATAAAGATACAAAAAATAAGGTATTTAGTATTATTTTAACATTTTTCAAACATTTGCGGAGGTGAGTATGCTACCCAATGCTATCCAAAATTCTATCCACATTAAGAAATATCATCCAATGCATTTGGAAGGAATTGGTTTTTTATGGACAAGAAAACGCAATATTTATTGCGGAATTGAACATTTCTTGGAATAATTTAACATTTAACTCGGGTCACAGGCAGTCGGTTTCTACCAAGCTTAAAAGTTTTGGTGCAATGACCATTGTATGGTCTCTTTATATTATAGTTTTTATATTCATATTATACTTTGTATTATGATTATTATGGTTTTCTCTCGTGACTTCTCTATAAGGATATTCTAATTTTTATTGCTGCCTGTCCATGCTTATTATACAAAAAGTCCAACGAGAATGACAGGAAACGAAAAGTTGAATTAGTTGAGATGGAAAAATTATACATGTATACAAATATCAAAAAATATTAAGGATTTGCAGGGTTCCATTCCTGTCACGGAATGCTCAAATGATAAATTTGAAAACAAAATGTATGGATGCGAAGTTATCAATAGTGCAGAATGCCTGCGGATATTACGTGAACTGAGAAAACAACATAATCGTTTACGATTTAGACGTCAGAAGTATTTACAACTTGTAGAGGTATTCTGTAAATTGCACCAGGTTAAAATTAAGAATGGTTTTTTTTTTGTGTTTTTGGCAATTATTCACAAAACTAGTGAACATTGCAGGATAAAATGAAATTTGCACTCTTGCTCAGAACGCAGAGAGATCGACGCATAAAAGCTACCATAACAATACAGGTATTTTCTTTCCTATGCAAATAATTTGATAGTTGCATAAAAAAAAAATTAAGTTTGAGATGCAATCAGTTTTTAATGGCACAAAATTTGAAGGCATGGTGGCGTGGGTGTCTTCTTCGTAAGCAATATGTAGCACTGCGCAATCAGGTAGCGGCGAATCGTACTGCTCGTCAGGAAGCAGCATCAAATGAAGAATGGTCTGAACGAATGCAGCCGATTTTCAATCGCGTGATGAATGCTATGATGAATTTGAACTCAAGGCGACTTTACATTCGTTATAAAGCTACTGAAGTATTGCGTGAGTTTTTTTTTTTTTTTTTTCAGATTCATAGAGTATTATCTTAAATATCTACGATTGATTCATTTTGCAAAATACTTATTAGCACTGAGACGAATTATTTTTCTCTTTTTGCCTTAAAATATTTTAGAAAAATTTGTTGGACTGTCAGAACTGTGCGCTCAATACGTATTCAGCAACGGCGGTCTGGAATGTATTTTGGATTCCTTAGATGGGTGCAATCGCAGCGTTGGATCTACTGAAGTAGTGATTCCTCTTTGCTCCATCCTATCGAGTGTATTAAAGGTTTCCAATTTCATTTAAACTTCAATTATGACACATTCAAATTCTCGTTAAACTTCGAAAACAGGTAATATTTCGTTTGCTGGATATTTGCTAAGAATCCGAAGGAAAAAAATATAATTTCAGTTTAAAATTATTCGGGACAAACTCAGCGAGGAACGTCGAATGGATATTTTAAAGCAGTGTTATCATTTCGTATTAGCATTTCACAATGTTCCAGAAGTGGTTGCTGATCTGGTTGCCGTTATAATGACATTAAATGATAACACTAAACAGGTGAACAATTAGAAATTTTCTGATATTTTGCTGATATGGGACACTGATTTCTGCACGACAAATTTAGGACTGCCATATATTATCTCTCTTATGAACCACTTTGCATTGTGCTGCTGATGCCGCTTTGAATTAATTTGGCTAGGCAGATTCATGGGATTTCCATTTGTTACGCAAATTCATGGAATTTCTGTTTGTTACTATCATATCAATCGGTGATTATTTTCAGTATAAAAAGGCACCCTACTTTGTTGCGGGATTGACGAAAAAGTTTGCGAAATTATCAGAATGCGATCAAAGATTAATTGCACTCCGAAAGCTGCAAAATTGTGTGCTAAATTAGATTAGCAGCACTATACTATTAATTTTAAATGTTCTTTTTCACAAAAAATATGAATATATCGCTGTATATCAAAAATGAATGTTTTCTATGGTTCTTGAAACTTAAATTCATTGCGAATCGACGTGAAGCGATTTTTACGCCTTAATATATCATATTACTTTCTTATTCATACGATCTGCATAATTAAAATGTGCTATTAAGAACGAATCTGATTCTGATTATGAAAAAATTCAGTTATTCAGTTCAATATTATTCCATTTCGTTCAATAATACGTTCGTAAGATACTCAGATGTATAGTAATTCGAATATTTTTTTCATGTTTTTTTTTGTATATTGTTTAACTATGTGCCGTGTTTTAAGCGATCAGATACAATTAGATACTCTTTTTAATCACATCTAAATACATTTCATACATTACAATTCAGAATATCGAAATAGATGTGTTGCTGTTGTTTTCTTTCAACAAATTTTAGAAATATAATGGCTTCTTGCCTGTGGAAGCTTAAGGAAGATAGAGTTTTAAAAAATGAGGCATTGGAATCCTGATTGTTTGAGAATTAGATCTGTTTCCAAAAAGGTGTAAATTTTACTGACTTCAGCTTAATTTCGTGTCAGGAAAGATGTCAAATATCGTTTATTTAAAATCATTATTAGTCGAAGTATATTTGTTTACGTTTCAACTTTAAATGATCAACAATTCCATACATTTGTTACCTTCTTGTGCAAGTTTTTTAAGATAGACACAGAAAAAGGCTGAAAGCAGAATTATAAAATATTTTCAATTAAGGAGAAAGAATTAAGGAAGTCTTTAATTACGGAAAGTCTTTAATTACTGCTCCACTCGATTTTTTTCGTTCTTCTGAATTACAGTTCCAAGTCCTCGTAAAGCTGCCATCCCAAAGCCAAGTCCATGATTGAGAAGATCCAAGCCTGGGTTTGTTGGCATCAGTCCATTACTTAACAGATTTAACAAGTCCAAATTGTTAATTGAAGCTGGTCTGTTTTGTGGGACGGATTCCAGAAACGGTGATAACATTTGCAGGGATCCTGTCAAATCTGATCGTTGCTGTTGCTGGTCTCGTAAATTTTGTCCTGATGTTCCTAATATAAGCAAGAAAGGAACCACGAAAGATTTCATACCTTAAATGAAAACGATTAATTTTTTAAAAAGAGTGAAATTTAAGACATAAAATTTGAAATTTTTTCCTTTTTTTCCTTTTGTAATTGTTTCACTTAACACAACTGACTTAAAATTTAGGTTTGATGGAACAAAAACAATCGCCTTAAAAAATCACCTGATATGATAAAAAATGCTGCTGCTGTCGTAAATAGATCATATGGTAGTTCCGGACGACTGTTTTTATAGTGAATCTCAGAATATTTGTACAAATACTGCGAAGCTTAATAAAGAGTTAAAATATCAAAGACTACAGTAAATGTCAACAAAGCAATCATACATTTAAGAAGAATTGTTATTTCCATTACTACATTGGACTACCTTTTTTTTCAATTTAGTTACTTTAAGTAACCATGCAAACTTCGCCAATATGTCTTTCTTTTAACAGCAAATAATTTATATTTACAAATGCAAGAAAGAAAGACTTGCAGACTCAATTCAAGATTTTTTTGTTGACACTGATCACTTCGATTTTTGGTCGTTTAATCGTTCTTGGTATTTTTGTCAGAATTCCTGAATTTGTAAATATTAAGACAGCTTTAAAAGTTTGAAATGTTTCCCGATGATTTTAATACAACTTCATCTCAACTCTCAGTTTATATGAATTTTCCCTTTCCCAGTTATTGAAAAGAAAAAAAAAAAAAACACTATGACAATGAAATGAACGAATAGTGCTGAATAGAATTAATTATTCGAAATCAAAACAGTATATTTATTTTAAATTTATATTATTATGAAATTTATTGGTTTATTAAGAATGGTTTGTTTGGTACATTTGAGAGATCAATGTTGCGATTTTTTGGATGTGTAGAAAATAGGTAAGTTAATGAATTGCTGAAAAAGAGGTAAGGTCATTTTCTATTATAGTGAAGATGATGAATGTCAATTACTTTTATAGTGAGAACGGTATTCATATATAATAGATTGCAAGAAATTTAGAAAAGACCTACATTCGCTAGATGTGTGAGGGAAGGATTAGATCATTACAGTTGGGTCATTTATCTACAGACTGATAATAAGCAAGGAAGATTTAAATATTTCAGATCAAAATCACTTTTTACCTATTTGATTAATACTTTAGAAAAAAAACTTTACAAATTAACAATGGATAATAATTGGAATAGCTGTATGCATCATGGGACCTTTGAACTTTCTGCTGTATAAATCGTATTCGAACTTTCGTCATTCGTCCTCGTAGATTCATTCGTAATCTTGTAGAAAAATTTTTGAATGCTTTGTCTATTAGTTACACTTGAATAGTATTCTCATATCATCGTTCAGAATTATGCATATCTGAAATAATTATCTCTGTGAAACATTTGAACTGTTTTTTGTTTGCTTTGATGTTATTAATTGTTGCTATTATTATTTCTCTGTGCTAATTTTTTTTTTTTTATTATTTGTCTGTGCTAATTTTCTTTTCCAAAGTGCTTGAAGGATTTTGTATTGAACTGCATGGAATTATGAGTGAAAGCGAAGTGGACATCAGATATTTCGTCTCTATTTGGTTTTGAAATATGAGGCAACAGAAAGAGTTTGACAAACTATCGTCATTAATTGTCACCAGAATCATTTAAGAGTTTAAAGTGTAAATTTTTTATTTTATACTTTGGTTTTCACTAAAAGATCTGACCGTAAAATGCAAAATTGCTTGTAATCAACAAGGCAAACAAAAATGAAAAAGCAAGCCACTGTAGCTAAAACAAAAAAAGAATTTCGATTATTTAATTTCTAGAGTAGTTTTTCATACACTCATCATCATTTCTGTGATATTTAATAAGTCACAGATGATACCACGAATAAATGGTAGTGCTAAGATAAATCAAATTCATTCACCATGACATTATGGCTATTGTTTCTTCAAACTTCAAAACGCCTGAAAAAATGGAGGGAATTTGCGAATCAATTTGAGAAATTTTAATCTCTGTCAAATGAAAGGCATTCCCAAGTGCAATTAAAATTCGAAATAATACTTTTTATTAACTTCATCAGTCGTATTTCATATAAGCAATTAATAGCATAGTTGGGAAACTTAATAATATGAAATTAACAGTAAACATTGAATTACTTATTTTATGTGACCGGTATAGATTGACTCAGAATAGTATTTCCTCAATGATATTTGAGTGAAATTCGAAATTAATTTATTAAAAATTTTACTCCATCATATCTATCTCAATGAAATCCTATGGTACTACTTGGAATCAATATTGTCAATTTTTGTCATAATTTTTCACCCTAAATATTAATTGATAATTCCACTTCTTTGAAAACAATTTTTTGGCAATTTAATGTTTGTAGATTGCTTTTTTGATCTTTATTAGCATAAACCAAGTTAATGATCAATAACTTGTATGACTAATGTCTTTCGGTTTTATCATTTATTATTCAATCATATCAGTCCTTTTCAATTAAATTCGCTTGGACTTATCAACATTGCTAACTAATTTCTTCGAAAGAATTAAATTATTTCTTTCAATCTGTCATGTGTTGTAATGTACATTCGGAAGAAGGAAGTTTTTCATTTCTTTTCTTAACCTCATTTCTTTTTGAATCTATAGTAATTGTTATGGTGATATTCAAATTCATTTTAATTTTTTAAGCAATCAAAATACCATTCATCATAAAATGCTGAGCTTTTGAGAATTTCATTTCATTTCTACTATTTGCAACAATGCCAAGCAGCCGTGACTCTTCTGTGAATGCGGCGGTGACCTCAGAGTTTGAGCAACGGATTTATTTGCCAAGGTTTTTTTAGAATCCTGTCATTGAATTTCATCTTTTGCGGAATGCGCAGTTATCATTAGAAGAACTAAATTTTGGCCTAAACAATGAATCTTCTTTATCATCAATAGTATAGCTTGCTTTTGTCTTTACTCATTATGGATAAATAAAACTTGCTTCTAGGCAACCATAATGAAATTTTAAAAATTTAATTGGATCAGTTTGTTTTTATTTTACTGGATTTTGCTTCTTTTGTAAAACAATTTACCAAAGTTTACCATTGTTTTATTGTCATATGTACTCAATTACAACCATAAAAATGAATTTTGATTTTGTGAAATGGTATGACTTTTTATAAAGATCCCAAATTTCAACAGATCTGAAGAGCTTTCTGGAATGCTTATTTGACTTTATAGCGATTTCTCCAAAATTAAAAAGGGCGATTTTCTCGGTCATTATATTTAATTAAAGAATATATACAAGTTTTTACCTATTTGTTCTGGTATGTTCAAATTTTAGAAAATTGCATCAATTTATATAATAATTATTTTAAGTATACGTTATCTAGTTTGTCTATTGTTATTGATCAGTCAAGGAATAGCACAAATTGTCGCAGCTGGTTGGTGTAACATCCAACATTCATTATTATCAATTATTACACAATTGTTTGTTGTGTTTCTTGCTGCTTTTGCAATGCAGGTGGTTCTGATTTAATTATTTACAGTAAGCTTTAAATCTTCAATTCGAATCTTATATGCAATGGCGCAATTAAATTAATGATTGAATTGACTTTTAATTTTAGCAGGAATTCAGCGATACTTTTTTTGACAAACATAAATTCGTATTAATGAACTTATTCTTCCTCGCTGAGTTCTCAGTTACGATGTGACAATTATCATTCATTATGTTGAGCTACATATTCGCTTAATACATAAAACAATAATTGTTTATGACAATTTATTTAAAATTAATTTATCAAGGAAAGCCAATAGTCAATACGAGGGAAATTAGAGCAAAGCTTAAGAATTTATCAGATTTGTAATCTATTATAAAAGTCATTCATTGAGAGGAATGTTTCAGTGGTGTCAAATTTATTCCTCGGGATTGACTCGAGCAAAGCGGGCATTTTTTGATGAATTCAATGTACTTAAAACTTATCAACCAAGAGCTCGCACTATGGGTCATTTATTTATGGTAATTTCTATTTAACAAAAAATTACACAGAATTTTAACATATAAATGCAGTGCATCAAGTGGACATCTATTAGTTGACGAGAAGACGGTAACTTAAAGCAAATATAATCCAAGTTGCAACCAATTAATGATGAATTTGAGAATGATTTGTGGATAAACTGTAATTCTATTGAAAAGTTGACCAGTCGGACAGCTGCATATATGATAGAAGGATATTAAAACCTTGGTTTTGAAATCATAATTATTTCTGGTAACTTGTTGACAATTAATCTATCGCGCATATAAGGAATTAATGGCAAATCTGAAACATATCAGAGTTTTACAGAAATTTTTTAAAAAATAATTCAAAAATTAAGCCTGAACCACCGACGCCAGTACCGAATGCACAAAGAAATGAAAATACAACAAATGAAGCAGAACGAACTGCCTTTTTGCAAATGCGAGATGCTGTTCGTTAATTAAAATTTTGCTAATTTTTTAAATGTTAGAAATAATTGTTTTGAGATTTGGCCAACTGTATAACTTTCGATTCCGACTGATGAGATGTTAATTTACAAATCGTAGCAGAACATTAAGGCTTTGTCATTACCATTGACACATTTAAATTGAAACAGCAAAAAGCTTATATGCTGATTATTGGAAAGAATAGAGCGGGATGATAATCAGCGAAATATAGTTTGCTTGAATCGAACATTGATTAATTACTTACTTTAACTTATTAATGACTTCACTTAAAATGAATCCATCAGTATTTTATGTAATTCTCAGCATTATGAAAATGAATATACATATTTGGAAAGATTGAATCGTGAATTAAAAGAAGGAGGAAATCTTGCTAAACAATCGCAGAATGAAGTCCAAACAGGAATGATGTCAGGAACACCGAAAATTGAAGGACCGGTTCTAATCGAATTTCACGCTGATTCCGAAACAGATGATGATTACTCCTCTTTGCAATAATCACTATATAGTTTCTAGTTCGAATTTGTTTCAAATAATATAACAAATTTTTCGTTCAATATATTACTTCCTTGAATGAATAAATTTTTGCAATCAGTTTTAAAATTTAAAAAGGCTACAAATAAAACGGTTTGTTTAGTATAACTTATTGATGATAGTTTGTATAAACTTATCATTGAGTTTGTATATGTCTAAACTTATGAATAAACTTATAGTATAACTTATTGATGCATCAGCGAGAGTCATTAGTAGAGCTTATTTCATTGTTGTTAATAAAAAGTTGATAGATAAATCCATCTTTCTTGTTACCACTGCTTGTTGCTTTCACGTAACAAACACTGTTACCAATTTCAAAGTGAGTCTTTGCACCATCCTCCAAAAATTCACCCTGAAATTCATACTGGAAACTAATTTGATATTAAATGCCAATTGTTAACTTTTAGATTACTAATTGTCATCTTGAATTCTTAAATCTAACTTATGAAATTCCTTACATTCTTTATGAATGACAAAATTTTGATATTAAATTAGTAATCTTTTTTTTTGATGTTAAATTAATTTTTACTATCAAAATTTTGATATTAAAAATTAATTTGCGTCTGTGAAACCAAATCATCATTCAAAATTCGATCTCACTCGAACAATCTCATAATTTTCTATAATTTATGTCCTTCCGTTTCTTTTTTTAAAAAATTTACAGACTCAAAATTCTTACCGCAGTATTCATTTTTTGACCATTAACCCAAATATCCATTGTTCCCTTATCTATAAAAATTCGAAATTTGAAATATCAAAAATACAACTGCATTTGGAAAAATATATATTTAATTACTAGTACTTCAAGCTTAACTTTTAAATTGTATTATTTGGCGCAAGATATCGAATTACATGACATCTAATGGAAGAAAAATAAAAGAAGTCTACTTCAAAACTTCTCATATATTTTCAAATTTCAACTAAATATTTCTAAATATATCTTTTTTTCTTTAAATTTTCCATTCTTCCCATAAGTGTTACCATTCATACATACAATATACAATATTCTCGAAAATTCCAAATCTAGGAATATTTAAACATTAAAAGACTAATAAACCTAGGCAAATTCGAGTTTCTTGTCCATCCAGAACTGTTGACCAACTTATCAACTTCTTCGCCACTTCCTCTCGAAATTTATCATATGATTTGCCGTTCACTTCCAAACTATATTCATATAAAAATGTTCCCAACATATCCACATTGATAGCGCATTTGAATTTACCAATATTAAATATTTCTTTACCCACAAGACTGAACATCCAATTTCTCCTCAGAATTTCCTGAAATATTATCAGACAAATGGGGAAAATTTGAGCAAACAAGAAGGATCAATTGAAATTTCTAAAAGGGAAAATTTGTTCCTCACACTTTTCTACCTTTATAATTTTCAACAGCACTAAAGATAGTGAAGTAAATGATATATTCTTACTAGCAGATATCATTGCTTTGATTAATTATCACAAGAAATTTTTGAACTAAAAACCATCAAAGCTAATCACTTTTCCATTAACTCGTATAACCCTTTTGCCACTTGTCGTGCCATGCTCGAATTCAATTTTATATATTCGATCTTGTACAGGTACTAACCAACTTGCTACAGTGTCTTGTTTATCTGACATCCTGTAAAAAACCAAGAAAGTAAATAAATTCGCTTTTAAACGAAAACAAATAAATAAGAGAGAAAGAGAGAGAGAGAGAGGTTATTGAAAAAATCAGTTTTTCACTTGTATGAGATACTGTAATCAATTAGTAATAGTAAAAAAAGTTATATAAATGGTTGATAATTATTATTACCAGTTATTAAAATTATGATAATTAAAATTATTAAATTATTGACTGAAAAGATAAGGAATAAAAACGAAATGCGTAATCTTTCTCATTTTCAGGTTTCTATAGCAACGTGAACGCCTCTTTTGCAGAAAGTAATTAAATATAAATAATGCGTCGCTGAAATGTAAACAATCACGGCTAAGCTTAACATTCGGAAAATATCGGTCATTATCAAATAAAAATTTCAGGAAATTATTCTATTAGAAATGACCAAACTAAGTCATAAAATTAGCCTATCTTAATAAGTCCAGGTGAAATATTTTTTTTCTTATAGGTTACTTTATAACACAGGATTCTTATAATAACGCAAAATTTTTTCGCAAAAATCATTAAAATAATGCCGTTCTATTTCAATTTTAAATTTAATCTGAAATAAACTTAAACAATCAAATAAATTTTCTTGTATTTATGTTAACAGAACGCTATATATATGTAATAAAGATTTATTTCTTTCTTGAAATTTATGATCAGATAAACTAATTGCTTATTTGCTTAACAAATTTTAATTACGAATAATTAAATCGCATTCATGGCTCATGTGAATGATCTATCGTCTTGGAATGCTCACTGAAATTTCAAGAATTCAAATAAAATTTTTGTTCTGGAATATAGAATCGCAGATATATGGTCATTCAGGAATAACGCTATATAAAATGCATGTTGGATGTGCACCGCGATAATGCTCACTCGCTTCCAGTTAAAAATTTCAATAATTAATTTTGAAAATCGTTCCTATTCAATCAAATCTTATGATATCTTTTTTTACTTCTCATTACTTGCCGAATATGATCATTACTTTTCAGAAAATTTACAAATCTAGAACTACTGGATCATTATTTATGACAAAATTTGTGGTTAAAATGATTGCTTGGAAAAGCTAATCACAGGTAAATACAAAAAGTAGCAAGCAATATTATATAATATTTTCTTTTACGTGGAATATGTGGAACAAGCAGAAATTATGATAAAAGGGAAAATGACAGGTGAGGCTATCAAAATCAATCTGTTCCAGATGTAAACAACTTCATCTACTTGATATGTGTAATACTATATTGATATCATAAAAAATCAGTGTAAAGATGTAAGGGAATTTCTTGTTGACCTTTGTGACCTTTCACACACTAGAATGCAATATATCGAAAAGAAGCACCTGTTATGAAGTTATTAAGGGTCAGCACATTAGAAGAAACCACACAAAGTTGTTAAAACTGTCCATCTGGTAGTGTTGTGAAAAACAAACGACGTTTAGCATAATTTCAACTATTGTTTCATTGTATGTGTTGCTGACTACTTTGGAAACACTTATTTGTCGCGAAAGGTTTTTGACACAGCGATAATTCAAACAAAACAAAGCAAACTTATGGTTTGTTGCATGTGTTAGTACAAAAACAGTTCGATGTGAAAATAATAATTAAAGAGTTTATTTATCATTGCAACAGAGTGTGAAGATATGATAACCAAAAAATATAAAAAGGAGAAGATATGAGCATTTGAAATTCGTCAAATCGATACAATTATTCTTCAATCAATTCAATAATATCGCTTAAACTATTGCTGCTAAAATATAAAGAAATTTAATTATTTGAACAATCTGGACTAAAAAAATATTTTCTAAAAAAAAACCCACTTTTTTCTATATATCTCTACTCTAAATAATTAAAATAATGTAAAATCGACTGCCACTATAATATTGTAAAGAATTTACAATCCTTAACAAAGAAAATATGTACATTGTTTACCAATCATTTCTTAACTAAATACTTTTTTTGTTTATAACAAAGTTCATAAGGTTCAATATAATACTTTTCCTTTTTTTATTGACACTTTCAGAATGCACTACAGCATATTCGTTCAACCGATTGGCTCACTATCCGCATTATTTTGACTATGAAACCATCCAATCTGTCTTTGCGTCGAAATCTGGAAAAAAAAAAATAAATTTAGAAAAAAAGGATAAAACTATTTCTTGGTGCATAAAAACAGTTAGACCCGATCCATCACTAATCACGGAATTAGCATTGATAAACCATTAAACGACCTTTTCCATGTTCTAAAAAACACATATAGCTTCCCAGAGCATACCGTAAGCAAGATTTTTTTTGCCGAAAACACAGCGTATGTAAGAGTTTTATATTTTAAGATGGAAAAAATCATCGAATCAGACATAAACACAGTTAAATCGTTAATATTGGTCATAAAAGATTATACATTGCTTGAAAAATATAATAACTGTATACAACTGTTAAAAAAATATATTTCGCACCTGAACTCCACATTTCAAACCCAATGTAACAAGCATATCAAAATTCTAACTGATAACTCATATACGATGTAAGAAAAGGAATAGGAGTTAACAATTGTAGTATTAATTGACAGTAATCTTTATTAATGTTCAGATCAAACATGCTGCAAAGCTATAAAAATCAACCACACTTCCTCCATGATCCAAGAATCATACCGAAAGAGATAAGAAAAAATAGAAAACCGCATTACTAAATCGTATGACTACTGGTCTAAAAGTTTTGGAAGTAAAAAGATTCACCTAACACGGATTTCGGAATATGATATGATGAAAATCGAATATATTACAGATATTTCCAAAATTTCAAAACCATTTCTATCGCAACTATGAAAGTTAACCCGTTATACTCAAAAAACAAATATCCATAAACAGAACTCAAGCTATAAGCTTGATGCATAAGCACACAAATGGAGCTAATTATAGGAATGAAAGACAGAAACGCCATTATGATAAGGCTTGATAGTTACACTCGTAAATCTAAATCTAAATCATTCGGTTCCTGAAATCGAACATGTTATCAATAAGCCTAAATAATACTGTTTATGCAAATTAATCTCTGACAAAAATAGTTCTTTCTCTGCAGCAAAATTAAATATTTTGCGTAAAATCTCTCCATATTCATGTATTCAATATTGACTGTAAATCGGTTGCAGATGATGTCCTTGAATATTTCAGCGGAATATTGGAACGTATTGTCTCCTTTTCTTCAAACTGCTGAAAAACCGAAGTTTTTTGATCATTAATATTCTTTAATTCCGCGACAAACAGAATGGAAGAAAAAGCATTGCTATGTTTTCAAACCGTTCGTTTTAAATCAAAAAATTGTTCTTTTAAACTGAGAAGTTATTTTTTTTTAAGTTCGCTCACCAGAAAACCATTAATTTTTCTGTTTTCAATTTTACTCGATTCATCGATCACTATTTTTATTATTTTTTTTTCCACATTTCGTAATGGAAATATATTTTAATATTAGTCATTTTAAAGAATTTTATATTCATATTCTACCGCATTCCACATTCATTTTCGTATTTGTTGCATATATATTTAAAACTAGAAATATTTGATCAGCTCACGATGTTAAGGTATCTTATCCAGTAGAAGAGTGGCATTTTGTAATGGACCTATAAGTGTTTGGAGCTAATCAAATTCAGAACTTGGGAAACAAAGTAGTTTATTGAAATCAACGATAAATTTTGTTTCAAAAAAAGACTGTTCACTTAATTCACATTTTGTTTCAGAATTTTTCTTGATTTAGCAGGAATAAATATTCTGTCACCCGTTCCATAAATTGCTATTTTGGATCCCTGGAATTTTGTGCATTTTACACTGATATTGAAATAAAAATACATTGCTTTTTCCATATTCCATCATTATCATGTTTAATATAAAAAATTTTATGACCTTTTTATTTTGAGGAACTGAAAATGATAGTGTAAAATTTCCGTTAAATTTTTAGAAACAACTTTTTCTTGACACTAACTTGAACCGGAAGAGAATGAGATGTTGTTAAGGATTCTTTCTCTAGAAATCGCACAAACTGCTCTGCCAAAGAGATATTTTGCTGAGGAAGCCTCGATGGACCACCAAAACCAAACCAACTCCTCGACGAAGAATGATTCGCGGCATTGATTTTTGCTATTTCCTGCAAATAAAGAAAAAATCAAAAATATGGCACGAAAAGTCGAAATTATACGGAATAGAATTTTCGACACCGATTCACAATCATATTTCTCCTCTGTTTGTATTTTCATTGATGATTTTAAAAATGTCAAGTAATCTATATTTTATGCAACTAAATTTCAAAAATACTACCTCTTGGGAATAACCTAACACCGACGCCAATAAGACAGCAATTTCCGGTTGTTTGTCCTTGTCAGCAGTAAAATATGACAGAAACAGTTGACGAAGTACTTGATCATCAATGGTATAAGATGACACTGAAGCTACTTCCAAATGCGCATGCTCATCAAGAGCTGCTTCAAGTTCTTCAATCATCTAAAAAAGATAATAAATCTGAAAATAATGCGATTAGCAACACAGCCAAAACTGTTTCTCAGTAAGGGAGATAAAAGAACATTGACTGTATATAGACCTAAAATTTTCCTGAATTTTAAAACAGTATTTGCAATCTAATTTAACTTACCGTATTTTTTCTACTAATTTCTTCTTTGAGATGCACAGTACTTTCTTCCAATAAATGCTTTTCAGTCGCAATAGTTTCCTGCTTCTGTTTAAGCTGAGCTATTTCCAGACTTAGATTCTGAAATAAAAGTATTTGATAAAATGGACGTCCAAACGAAAAGGGAATATCTGCCGCCCAAAGGAAAATTTATATCAAAACAGTATTATTATTCCATACATAAGCGAAAAATAATCGATGCAATAATTGATGTTATTCCCTTACTAAATAGGAAAAAACAACTGAGGGAACTGATTTGAATTCAGCAAAAAAATAATACTTCAATATTTTTTTTCAGCTCAGCAATAGTGTTTTCGTACTGTAACACCTGTGTCTCATGATCTACACCGATATCACGCAAGACATTTTGCAAATTTGAGAGTGCCATTTTCGTATCAGCTAAAGTTTTCTCTCGATCTCGTAACCTATCGACGATGGATATTTTCTCACTTTTTATAAAATCCAATTCATCGGTCAATTCGGTAATTTGTCGCTGCAAAATTAGCAATGTAAAAAAGAATAAAAATTTTGTAAATTTAAAATCAAAAAACCTCCTGTAAAGAAAGCCTCCGATCACTTTTTCCAAAGAAAAGGCTACGCATGCAACTGCACAAAGAAGTCATCATTTTGAGAATGAAAGTTCCAGCATAGCCTTGCATGCCCTATCTTCCAGAGAAATATTCAAATTTTTGCACGGAAACAAAATTTCACCAATGTAACTTTTAGTGTCACACTTGTTGCAGAATGACAAAAATAGATGCCACCTGATAAGCATTAGCAGATTCTATAACATTATCTGCTGATTCTTCCGTTTTTTGCTCAAGTATTTTAATTCGTTGCCTCAATTCAGTTTCACGTTCTTCTCGAGCTAGAGCTTCCTTAGTTGATGCTTCTTCCACAGTAAGCAAATGATCACGCAGCCGTTCGCATTCTCTTAACGCTTTGTCCCGAGCCTCTCCACAACTGAACATTATCAACATTAGAAATATTTAGCAAAAAATAAGATGCAAAATTTTCGAGAAGCTTTGCTGCTAATTATGGCGGATGAAGTTTATAACAGAATCGTCTTTCAAATTAATCGTACTTTTTCAATTCTTGCTCCAAGATCGGTAATCTTTCTACATAAGTGGCAAAAGTGCTGCTTTGCTGTTCTTTCTCAATGATTGCAGTCTGTAATTGAGTGTGATATTTAACACTTTCAGCATGTTTCTGTTCTACTAGTGCAACTAAATCGACCCGAAGTCTTTCAGCTTCTGCCATTTGCACCGATGCCTGAAAAAAACTACATTTGTAAACACAATAGAAATTGGAGAAGAACTGGAAATTCAGAGACTTAGATTAGTTTTGACAGGAATCTTTTCTACATTTCCTACATCTATCTCTACTTGCTTTTAAATTGGTAAGAGCACACAAAAAAAATTATAAGGATTATTCGGCAATAAGACCGCGAAACAATTAATTCATAAAAGCATGTCTTCAAACACTGCGGTCAAAAGCTGCACTTACAATGTAACTGATTGATGGAGTCTGCTTAAAGTAGCTTAAATAAAGTAAGGTTAAAAAAGTATTCTGCAAAAAACCTCATTAAGTTTCTGCTGTAGTTCATTATTTGCTTTCTCCATTTCACTCTGTTTCTGCACTGCCTCCATCAATTCCGTATTCATACGCAGAAACTTTTCTTCTGTTTCCTGAAATTATTAAATAATACCAATTATATACACTTATATATATTTATACATGATAATAAAAAATATTCATCCAATTCTTCACAAGTTAAAAACATTATGTGAACTAACAATCACATATTTGCATTTTTCTTCTTTAGTTTGGTTCTGCTGTCGCAGTTGCTTTATTTCATTTTGAGCTGCTTTCAACTGAAATAAGTATCTAAATTATTAATGACCCATATATTTACAACAATCACAGAACAATCTATGCAATTTCACCTTCATAAGCATTATTTGAAAAAAAAAAAGTGTTAAATCAATTTTTTATATAAATTAATGAAGAAATGAAAGGGAAAAGTAAGAAGCAAGAAAAATATATAAGAACATAGGATGTCATGGAAATTTGCTAAAATTATGCTTAAAGTAAAATCAGAAACATGGCTTTACTTTACTCTCGATTTCCTCGAGCATAATTTTGTGTTCTGCATTAATATTACGCATATCTTCATTATGAGTAGTGTTCTGATCTCTTGCTTCCTGTTTATATTCGTCTACTGTTTGCTGCATCGCATCAACTTTCTCGACAATCATTAATTCTTCTCCCTTGAAAAATTAAGATTTCTTTTAATTATTTCTTAAGATATTACTAAGACAAGCTTATACGTCAACATATCATATTTACATGGTAAGAAGAGTGAAACTATTGCAAGGATTCAGGATGGAACCTAGACAAAGCCTCAAATAAATTTAACTACTAAAAAACCTGCGCAATGCCATAATCTTTTTCGATTTACCTTAGCTGCAACCAACTGCTTTTGCATTTCTTCTAATTTTTCTTTTGTAAGAACAAGATTTCGTTCCAGTTCTAATTTATCTCGCTCCAGTTCATTTGCCTGAAATTCGGCTAAATAATGAATTAATTTCATTTGATACACCGATTTTAAAGTATGAAGTCTAAAGAAGAAGAAATAAAACGAACCCAACCACGAAGTTGAGCAAAAGTTTCCGTATGTATATGTTGCTGAGATTGTAGAACGTTTATCTGTACCATCAATTCATCAATACACGTTTGCCGTAGATCTAGCTACAATAATCTCCTTTCCAGATCAACAAAACAGAATTGAAACAAAATTACGAAAAATTAAAATTAAAACGACTTAAAAAAATATTATTTGTTAAAAAACTTCAAAAAAGCGTGAATCTGTTTCAAAAACCAACTTCTTTATCGAGTTCTTGTTTTTGTCGACGCAGTTCTTCACATTCTTCAGTTTTTTCCGTCACAACTGCCAGAGCTTCGCGTAATTCATTAATAATTGTACAATTATTTGAACCATTTGCTGATGGCGACCCATTTGGTGGTCCTGTTGCATCCCAATCTGCCATCTATTTGTGCCGTTAAAATTCAAGTTTTACACTACCTCTTAATACTTGATCTTCCATTTAAAAGTTCATCCCTACGCACTCCATTATTTTTTATGTTATTTCTTATTAATTCAACCATATTTTATAACAGATCAATTTTCTGGAACTTATAAGCAGTATCAGATTTACAATAGCATAAAATTTCATTAAATCGACAAAGAACTTTTGCTAATTTTAACCAGCAAAAAGAATAAACGACGTAATTTTCAATCTATACAATTTGATCTTATTCTTTTAAAACAGAGCCTTGCATATCATTAACTGACGTCAAATAAAATAATCAATTACAAGACTTAATTTCCAAATAAGAAATTTCATCAGCAATATGCAGGGGTAACCAACTAAAGATCAAAAAAAAAAATCAAGAAACTGCGAAAGAGAACTAGATACCTTTTCCCATCCGTTATTTGAATCCACGGTACCTTCGCTACTGCTTGTAATTTTGCTTTCATCATTTTTTAACTCAACAATATCAGCAGAAAGAGTAGTATCAGATGAACGTGACAACTGCATTGTTGCTTCCCGTTGACATTCCTCCAGTCGACGTTTAGCATCATCACGCGCCGCGCTCAATTCTAACAACTGTTCACGCCATTGTTTTTCCTGAACAAATTATTATTCTGAGAAAAATTATCACTTTTTAAAATATTTTGTAACTAAAGAAAGCCGAAGATACAGAAACGACAACAGAAGTAGACAGTTTCATGCTCATAATTGATTTATCTAGCATATGTGTTACATTCTTATAAGATATTCATAACAGAAACCTTCAATTCATGCTCGCTCTGTAGCTGGAAGAATTTTTCTCGGAGATTTTTCAATTCACTATCGCTATTTTCCAACATATCTCGAATTTCAGAAAACTTATCTAAACTAGCGCCCATTGCCTTGTTCTCTTGGACTAATCTATCGTTCGATTCTCTGCAAAAATTTCAAAAAAATAAATGCAACTAACGAGATCGAATCAAAAGAAAGGAATTCAAATTTATTAAAGTAGGTTACCTTAGTCTGTTCAGCTCCATATCGATAACACCGATAGCCGATCGAAAACGCTCGACATCAGCACGTAACTTTTCTCGGTCATCTTTTGATGCATCCAGTTCCATACGAAGTCTTTCAACTTCATTCTGAATTGTTTCAAAGTATCAGCAAATTAGTTACCGGTAATAAGATTTACACACAAATAAATCACAATTTTTTAACAAAAATTTTCAGCAAGTTGAATTATATAAGAAAGCAGGTTGAAATTGGGACGATCTACAACTATCTACAACATGGAGCCAACAGCCAACAATGATAAAAGTAACTGAATTTCTTTATTAGTTGGGAACTAACTGAATAGAATGATGCCTATGAAAAGACATCTCCAAGAAGTTTTGATAAAGTTTTTGAAGATATTTTTGCATACTGTTCATTGGCTCAGTGTTATTAAGTAAAATCAACATACCACAGCATCTGAAGTACTTTTTGTCTTTGAATTTTCAAACGATAAACGCAGCCGTTCGAAATCGTTTGAAAGTTTTTCGAGCTGCTGAACCGTTTCAGCGTTTTCATTTTTGCACATCTCATAACGTTCTTCATATTCAATGAGATTCGCTTTCAAAGCATCTGTATAAATTTCCAGAATATTAAAAAATTTCAGAAAAGATGATGTATTGACTAAGGCAGTAAGCTATATTAGTATATATTGTCTCAGAATGTCACTGTCTTAGAATATGTCGCCCGAAATCCGACTAATTTGAGCAATAATCAGATAAAGTAGATAAGTAAGTACCTACTCAACTGAGTGATCTGGAAATAAGAGGATCTAATTATTCAACCTATAATACATATCGAAATTTTCACATTTCTCATAAGTCGCACTAATATTTAACTATTAAAATTTGCCAGACATGATTTGACAGGAATTCATGAAGTTTTTACAAAATTTAATTTGTAACTAGGCATAGTTCCCCATTTATGAATTTTATATGGATTAAAAGAACTTATAAAATGGAAATTAAGAACAAACCGATACGAGCAGTCAAATCACGATTCGAAGTAACGACAGAACCGTGTTCTGCTTTGTGGTTTTCAAAATCTTCATTTAAATCATTATAAGCTGCTGTAAGTTCTGCATTCTCTCTTCTGAAATAACGTTGCTTTTCCATTAAAACATAATTTTGATGTTGATCATTCAAAAATGGACCACACTGAATAATAAATTAGTAAACAAATCTGCTTCCACACCAAGAAATTATCATAGCAATTAACCTGAGTTTTTCTAACTCCCGATCTAATATTGCTTGATCTCTTGATATGTTTTCCGAAATTTCGGCTCGCTTTTCAATGGTTTCTGCCATCTTTGATTCCTCATTGTCCTTATCTTCACCACGAGAATTCACTACCAGTTGTAAATTAGCTACTTCACTTTTTAATTCTTCAATTTTCGCTCTACAAAAAATCACAAATTAGAATCAGATCGCTCAGTTTTCTACCAAACATCTGTTATCTAACAATAATATTTACCTGCTCCGTTCTCTCTCAGTAATAATTTCATTTTCGAACTTTTCACGCTGCATATCAATGAGATGGTGCACTTCTCCTACTTCAGCTTGTAATTGCAAAATACGAAAACTGTAAAAACAGATTACAAAAAGAATGAAATATTTTTAACAAAATTGCAAAATCAAGTATTACATGTCAAAAATCAATTGCAGTGAAAAACGCAATAAGTGATCCATATATGATTTTCAAATGATCCATTCCTTCAGCAATAAATAAACAATTCATTCTTGTAATAAAAGTTTTTAATGACTGAGAATTACAAGGCACTAAATGTAACTAATGCTTTGTGTTACACCTTTTGCAACAAATTGATTGTTTACTGGAGCGCCAAAATTACTAACTTTTTTTCAGTAATTTCCTCCTCTGCCATATCCAACTGCTTCTGTAGATTTTCATTTTGTTGTTCCAATTCATTCAGTCGTTCGCTAAGTACTTTATCAACAGCTTGAAATGTCAACTTGTCTACCTTATCCTCCAGGACTTCATTTTCTTCGTGCATGGACTTGGTCTGCAGTTTTTTTTATCTCTTATTGGATTAATAAATAAAATTCAACCTAACATTTCATCACATAAATTCACTGACAATCTTGTCATGGAATATTTGGAAATTGCAAAATCAATTAATAATCATCGTAAAAATGAGCAATGCAGCAAACAGGATTCAGGAACTTTAATAAAAATGAACCAGAAATGTTAAGTCACTGCAAATCTCACTTTTTCCAACAACAAATTTCGTTCTTTTGTCAACAAATGTATTTGTTCTTTGTAAGCTTCATTCGTCAAAACACACTGCTCTGTACAGCATCCAGAATTTTCTGCCTTTTCATTGGTGTTCTAGAACTTTATTTCAAATTCAGTATATGTCTTAAAAATAATAAGTTAGCATGTCTAATTATACTTTCCGCAAATAACTAATTATTTGATAATGTGAATGTTTCGTAAAATTTCGAACCTGACCGAAAATAACATATCTCAGAGTACTTAAATGAATCCCCATGAATGATCAAAGTGATAAATATGGCTAACCATAAAATGATCAAAAAACTGAGGAAAGTCGGATAAACGTATGGTGTAGCACAGCTGATTTCGAGATGATATAATACTGATATAGTAAAAATATTTATAAGAGATATTTCTTAAGCATCACTAACCTTGTCTTCCTGATTCAGAGACTTCAGTTCAGCAATCGTTTCATTATGAGCAATAATTAAAGCCGCAACTTCATTTTCAAATTTCATTTTTTGTTCAGCCAAAAGATGTTCCAATTCTGATACCTATAAAGGTAAGAAAGCAAGTGATTTTCTTTAAAATTATCGCATGAAAAGCAATAAGCAGATATCAGGACAGAATATCTGCACCTAACAACAAATCATAATACAAGGTGTTGTCGACAGTCATAATCCCAAAACTCGAGAATAACTCAAAACTTGAACAACCTTCAGAACATCACTCTTTTCTGACTGTTCGTTAACAAGACGCTTCCAGTGTGCGGCTTCCTTCCGCAGCTGATCTATTTCATCCTTCATGCGTGTAACACGAGAACTGTTCGCTGAGAAAAACTCGTCATCATCTCCATCACCTAATGATTCTTGAACTGTATGACGTATTCGTTCTAATTCCGCCTATAACTTATTTTTTATGAAACATGAGGAAAGCCTGTAAAATCGAAAACTCAAGTAATGAATAAAATGCAAATCCTATTTGATCTATTTCATTCTTCATGCGTGTAACACGAGTACTATTCGTTCAGTAAAAACCCGTCATCATCTCTACCACTTAATGATTCTTGAACTGTACTGGGCGTTATAAGAAAAGATTTAGCTGTTTTTTTTTTAACAAGAACTTAATCAGTACAAGTTCGTTAAGTCAACAAAACATTTAATTACCTTTGGAATTCCCTGTTAAAATAAAATATGTTGATTGAAAATGCTCGAGTGAAACTTCAAAAAACGGGAGTCAGATGATATTAAAATTAGTGATAAAGAAAATGATGACAAATAACATCTTATAGTATTACTATACCTGCAATGCACTGATCTGAGTATCACGACTTTTGATCACATCAGTGTATTTCCTATTTATAGTATCTACTTCAAGATTCTTTGCATAAAGCTCTTCCTCAAGATTATCAATCTTCTTCTTTAACCTCTGCACATTCTCTTTTTCGGTGTTGAGTTCCTTCTCGGTTTCCAAAAGCTTCTTTCTGACAACCTTAAAGCTTGAATTCTTGAATTCTTTTAAATCGCGAAGATTTATTTAAAAGACAGCGTAGAATATAAATAGTAGAAGTAAATTTTTATGAATACAATCATATGATCGAAATATATCGCACATTTACAAAGAATGATAGCAGGATAATGAAAAATAACTTAAAATTTCATCATTAATAAGCCATAGTAATAGCAATAATTTGTAAATAATAAAAATTATTGAAAACAAATAAATAGTAATAAATTAGCTATATGAAACAAACTTTTTAGACGTAAAATTCTACGTAAAAAATGATTATATGTAAGAAATTTTTTAAAAAACCATTATGATCCAAGGAGATAAATATTCAGTTAGCATACCTGTAATTCACTTTCTGGATCATTGACCTCTTCGATAGCTTCATTCAGTACTTCATGTGCTAATTCCGATAATTGTCCCTGAATATTGCGTAGCCAAGAGCTCATCATCGATTCATTTCATTTGCTGTAAATAAGAAAAAAATTAAATTTAAATTCCCAGAAATGCCACCCACCTTTGTTTCTAATTGCTCATTTCGCCTTTTTAATTTCTTTTCAACCACTGTAGATTCAAGTTTAAACCACCGATTGATAGTTATCATTTCAAGACCATTGCTGCTTTGTTAAGCTCAAAATTAATGAAAAATTCAGTGGTGAAAAAATTTCTCTTCGATTTAATTTCATTGTTTTTTTATTCATACAACCAATTTTATGTTACTTTTTTTTCCATTTTCTTTTTATGTCCTTTTTTTGAGAAGGAAGTTTTCTGTTTAATGAAAAACTTGAGATTGATGTGTGCAATGGGGATGGAAAATAAATTAATGAACTGAAAATTGATATTGTTACAAAGTAAAAATTTAAATTGATTTTAATTCTTTTTTGAACTGATTTTATTCAAGTTGTTTGGCTCAAAAAGCGCGATTAGTTTCTAAATTTCCAAGTTTTCAAAGGCTGCTCTGTAAAGTGTAAATTATTAAGATTTTCTCCCGGATTAAAAAGTATATTGTAAAGAAATGTTACTATTTGCGGTACTGAAACCTAATTTCACTTTTTAACATCTTTTTAATTAATTATAATGACAACATAGTAAACTAAAGAAGTGCATGAAACTTCTGTTGCATGCATTGAAATAACACTAATAGCAGTCAAATGATAATTCAAAAGCCAAACTGGATTTAACTTTTTCTGCAATATTTTCAATAAGCATAAATACGGTGTAAAGTGATTGCCATTATATTCGCAACAAGAATTGATAAGTCAAAGTGTAGTATTTGTTCTTATCAGGTTATATCTCTAATATATGATCTATCGATCACTTCGAGATTTCCTATTTTTGACACCATGATGGGTTTATAGGGGCTTGCTCCTCACCCATCACCCATCGCGGATCAACCCGGTATTGTACCTGCCTCTGGAACCGGCCCAATTCATCCTTAATTCTCCGAAAACAATTCCCAGATAACTGTTTTTATCAACATCATCAGTTTTCAAAAAAAACAAGAAATTCTATCATGAAATGTTTTCCTAAAATTTTCGATGTGTAAAGTTTTGACTGAAATAATGTTTACTTCTGGAAATGTTTGACAGTTCTTGTAATATATTTAAAGAAAATAAAATGTTGGGAAAAATTTCTCCATCAACTTTTATCCCTGTTTTTTTTAATGCCTGTGACGCTCTTTTTCCACTATTAATTGATTATTCAGTTGAAAACATGTTTACTATATCAATGCTATCGATACTCGTTATTTTCTGGTGTTTATCTATTTGCGGCGTAAAGTCGGATTACGGTGATCATATTCCTCCACGTTATACGATAAATTTGGATTTGACTCCAGAAAAGCGGTGGAATGAGATAATTGATGATCACAAGGAATTCATTCCGGCAGTTATTGAAGAAATCCAGTAAGAAATCCAATGAGCAAATGTTTATTGCATTTGAAAAATTTTATGAATGATAAATATTAAAGCACATTTAAATAAAATTACTTATCATTTTCTTTTGGTCTATAAATGACAATTAACAAAAAGTAAGAATCTCCTTGGAAAACTTGTTTTTTTTTTTTTTTTTTTTTTGATTCTACACAAACCAAACAATTCTAGTCATTATGTGCCAAAGTTTCTACGTCCAGTTGCTTGGTGGATTGCTGAAAATCTTTTGTTGGAAAGATTTCCAGAAGAATATGCCCGCGAAATACGAGGTTCTTTCTCTAATCACAATAATCACAGCAAAGCATGAATTAAATTTTGGTGATGTAGATAGAAAACATGGAATTAATACTTTTTTTTGAAATTATTTTTAGGTATTGCAGCGCGAAGTGATCTTAGCATTGGGGAAGTTGTGGGTATGAACATTTTGTATGACATTACCGCCTTCAATCGAAAGCAGTTCAGTTTTAAGTGCACTGTTTAGCATTCCGAATAGTACAATAGCTCTAGATATAAAAAGTTTTAATTTTAATATTCGAAAAATATATTATTCGATTTGTCATTCTTTTAAATTGTTAAATTACTCTTAAATTTTCTGCATTATGCGCACATTTGATGAAATAAATTAAATACTTTGAAAGAAAAATTTTTATTTTTTAGCATATTGAGAAACATTGGTTGCACGTCTATCGTTGCAGAAGATAGTAGAGGCCGAATAATTCACGGTAGAAATTTGGACTATGTAATGACTTCACTTCTTCGCAACCTAACAGTTATTGTTGACTTTACAAAGGGAGGAAATGTAAGCTTACACAAAACCTTCATTTTTGATATTAATTCTAATTCAAGGTCTCTTCTTATCAATACTGCAAATTATTTTCAGGCATTCTTAAGTATAAATTAAATATAAGTCCTTAAGTAGTGTTATCAAATAGATTAGATATATATCATTTGGAAAAAAATGAAAACTGTATTTAGATACTTTATACCGCAGTAACTTTTGTACTAAATGTCGGCATTTATACTGGACAAAGACATGGCTCATTTTCGATCAGTATCAATGAGCGCTGTTAGTTAATAATTTATTAATTTTTATGCTCGCTCTTGTTATTTTTTCTATAGTTTCTTAAATCCTACAAAATTTCAAAAATTTTTTTAGTATATGGAGCTTACATTTCTACTATCTTAATGGAGCTTTATACTCGTTTCAAAAATCCAGTGACATTCGCGGTTCGAATGGTATATAAAGTTTAAATGTTTATTAGGCAATGTTAGAAGAATATATGAATTTTAACTTTAAATTCTAAATTCAAATGCTCAAAATGAAGAGAAATTGGTAAAATACCAATAGGAATGCGACTAATGTTTGCTGTATTATTTCCAATTCTTATATATTGTAGGCTCTTGAACAAAAAAATACATTCGAAGAAGCTCGAGAAATGCTGATGAAAGAGCATTTTATAGCTCCATCATATTTGATCATAGCTGGTATTAAAAAAGGACAAGCTTGTGTCATAACAAGGTTTCATCAACTTACTTCATGATAAAACATTCGTCACATTTAATTTACAGTTTCTCCTTTAATTCATTGAATTTCTTCATTTTTAAAAATTTTCTCCAGAAATCGCTGGAAAGCTGCAGATCTACAGTGTACTGATCCACAAAATGGCCGATGGTTTTTAGTAGAGACTAATTATGATCACTGGAAAATCGATAAGGACGAACGTCGGTATGTTCCAAATAATCAAACGTATTTCAAGCATTGAAAAAAAATGAAGTATTAAGTTTAGAAGAAATTACAAATTGCTAACGAAAGTCCATAATTTCAAATAATAGCAGAAATTTCTTAAGAAATGTCAATAATAATAAAATCATTAATTTTTAAGAAGAACAGCAGAAAAAGCTCTTCGACTGATTGGCAGGCATGACATAGGATATGAACAAATGCTCCAAATTCTTTCGCTTTATCCAGTTCAAAATAAGTAGGTTTTTGTAAGGTGAAGAAAATATTTGCTCGAAATAGTTGGAAAAATAAAAAAAAAAAAACATTTGGTTTTTTCTTTCTGTTAAAAAGAATTGAAAAAAACAATTTTAGTAAGTTATTTATTATTTGATTAGGCAAGTTTTCTTCTTCGGAAAATGTGAGTAGATTTTGTTAGCAAAACAGCAATGACATAAATATGTTGTTCTCTAAAATAACTTAATTATTCATGCTAATTACAATTTTTACAGCGATAACTGTTCACTTCATATCGTTATAGTCCATGAAATAGTGATAATTGAAGGTTTTCCAGTGACTGATATTTTTTCATTTCTTGGAACCATTCGATGATGAGAAATGAAAAATATGATAATTATTCTTATCAGATCTGATACTTAAAATTCGTGATTAAAATAATAAGGAAAACAGAAATCCTGGAGCAAAAGCAGTGTATTTTACAGTTTGACGATTTTTTCCACAGTGATGTCACCGTTGAACAAACGCGCTTTATACGATTATACAGTTATGCGGAAGTAAAGTGTCATTGGTCAAATTTCTCTCATTTGATGTTATTTCTGTTAGAAGTTAATTTCTTATCAGTTCATAATTTCATTTTCATTAGCAACATTTCATGCTTGGTATAGATTATTATGTTGAGATAAAAATTTTTCAACTTTTCAAATGAATAAATCAACAGTTAAAGTATTTAAGCTCTGTTATTTATCGAATGATTTCTATTTGCGCCTATAGTTGTATTTTCTTACATTTCACAGGACGATGGCGTCATTATAAATGAAATAGAAAATTTAAATATGAATGATATGTGGATTTACAATGTAGTATTGTATAAGATGAATAATGATAAAAAATTTGCAAATTATCTTGCTATCGATTTTTTCTTTTAGAGATAGCGAAATCTTCTTTGTTGAAACATAATAAAACTTAAATACTGAAAATGATGAATGTACAATTTAAGCTAATGGATCTATGATAGAGCAAAAAGTGTTATATTGGAATATAGCATTTTAATTCTACTAGTGTAAATTTATATTTATCATTATTCGTGAAAATTCGGTCTTGAGTTGAGTTTCACCTCAATTCACAATTATCTGGACAAGGATGCTAATGAAGTAGCAGCAAAGAGTTAATTCGAATACTAATTAATCGAAGGGATTAAAGGAAATCGTTTGTAGATATTCGTCACTCACTTAACTGCACCTTATCATTGCCATTAACGAATTAACACATTTCGATATTTAAATTGTCAAGTAATGGTTGAAATATTTTGACGAATTATGAAATGTTATTGATGATTGTTATTGCTAAAATTTACTAATTATCTTAACAATTATGTTATTTTACACTTTAGAAGTGCCCTTGTTCCCTGTTTGTTGTAATACTTTTCAATTCTAATCAATGATTCATTTAAAATTTCATGATCTACTTCTACAGATCAAATCAGATACTGCACTGATACTGATACTGCAAGAGAGAATATTACAGCGAACAGGAAACGATAAGGCAAAAGGATTATGTTAAATATAATAGAAGTGATAGAATTACAATGGATAGATATATCAGCTAACTGATCGTTTATTGGGCAGTTTTACTTTATTGACGTCAGCAATGAGTTAAATTAAAATGATTTAGTGACCAGCAGAACAAATGTAAGCAACAGGCGCATTAAGGCACATATTTTATTGCCTACTCCGTATGTATATTTCTATCTGTCTGTTTGTCTGTTTATTTTGAGTTTGATTATATGTTTATAATACCTCTTATTCTCACCTGAGATTTACCAGTTATAATATTTTTCAATTCTATAAATCATTCATTCATACAATGGTTGTAACATCGGTAAAAATTACTAGAAAAGGATACAGTAAGCAGGTAATTAATTCATTTCTAATCTGGTTAGCTTAGCTGAATGCTTCTGAAATCGACGTGAAGGATGCTTTGGATGGAGATTCAATTAAGCAAGGAAAAAAGTTTGGGAAAAATTAGACTTGTTTTAAGTATCATAACAGTAAATGATTACTTAAATGTCTTAAGCAGACTGTGAAAATCTCATAATCCATTTTTATGGATTAAATTAGTCAATGCGGTACAGTATTTATTGTTTTCCTTGTAAGACTTTGAAACAAAGTAGATATGTCGCATTATTTATTCAAAATTTTTTGGCTGCCATGGTACACATCATTATTGACATCAAGTGCATATACCACTGTGACTAGGCTCTTTATCTCAATCTCACTGTTTTTAATTCCATGTAACGTTAATTTACACTTCACTTCTTTGATGAAGAATTAAATACCATACAAAGTTTCAATTTTACCAATAATTTATTTAATCAAGTACTCTGAATTTAAACATTCATCAAAATGAAATGACGAAGAAAGGCGAAGTAATATTTGTCATTTTTTGCGTCACCATTGGCTCCCAATCATTCTTTACTTTTCCTTCTCTCTTCAACCACTTTCTGAATTTTGTTTCAATTCAATTTCTTCTTTCAAACTTTCATTTCACAATAAAGTATTGCCCATTGCAAAAAAAAATTTTGTTTCGATACAAATATGCAATTGCATTTAAAATAAAATGGAAAAAAAACATTTTGATAAAGAAAAAACAAATATGTTATGTTAAAAATCTTTCATTTAAGTCTTTTCCATCTTACTTACAAAGTTTCATAGCTGAAATTAACAAATAGTTCTCTTTGCTGTAAGATGAAAAGTAAACAGGCAGGTTGATTGTTGAATAATGACTAAGCAGGAGTTATCTGAAGTGCATTTATATTAATCTCTTTCTTCCTTCTTGTTTACCTGTTTCAATTTCTATTTTGAGTTTTTGTTTTTTATTGCTAAGTGATTTATTCATAATTAGCAAATTCCATTAGCATTGAGCTTATTTGAATTCGAATTTTATTTGCCATTTGTTTCCCTTATCAAAATTTCATGCAAGTTGCGAACAAAGGAAAAAAAAAACAATTTTTTCGTTTTCTTTCTCCTCTGTGCTATGTCTGAAATTTCTAATTTCAATTTTTTAAATTAGTTCGGAAACTAATAAAATATCTCATTCAGTCGTTTTCAAAGAAAATTTTCAAATATTTTATTAGTTTTTTGGAAAATTTCCTACAAAATTTATAAGTATATGGAAATAATAAGGTGTTTGAGACGAATAATCTAACTCATATTGGAAATAATATTTTATGTATGAATTTGTAAGAGATTATTACTGTCGCATAAAATTTGATTGTTTTCAAATATTTTATTCTGAAGTATTTGCTGTTTGTGGAGCATTTATGAGGTGTGTGTTTATGCTTTGCATCTGTGATATATGTTATAAGCTAATGATCATCGATCATTATAAACAGACCAATTTGTTGTAAGATTTTTTATTGAAAAAATTTAGTTAATGTTCTGCGATTAGAGTTACTTCACCAGCATCAATCACGTTCATTATAAAGCAAAATGTCTTGGTAGTTGAAATGACAGCAATGAACTGAATATCGCTGCGGATTAGAGAGAATAGATGCAAATTATGAAATATATTTAGAAACTTAAAGTTCGATAATAAATAAAAGATGATTCTAATTTTCCAGTTTTATTTCAAACGTACAAACTATTTTTATCACTTGAATTCTCACTCATCTTTGCTAACTGATACTTCTTGTGTTCAATTACTTAGCATTTATGATAGCGTTTCTTAAATCCATGTTAACATATTCACATTTCTTAAATTAATTAAACTCATCAGAATTCACAATCAATTACTGTAGAATGTTCGTATTGAAGGAGGACAAACTGTGGAGAAAAAATTTTTTGTTTGTGAGTGAAATGCGAAATTTTTTTGTGAAATGTCTTTGAATACTTCATTTGCATATAATCGAACTTTTATCCCATTCACAAAAATGTATAATTAATTTTTATCAGCAATGCGTTAATTACTTTCAATGCGTTAATTAATTCAAGTGTTATTAAATCACTGTTTTCATATGTGTGGCATATTGAAGAAAAAGAAGACGAAAATCTTTTTATTGTTTTATTTTAATCGATTTTCAATCTTATTTTTTTGTATTTTGTATTATTTGAACTAACAGATAAATTTTATTTTTGTCTCTATAAATATTTAATTATGGAAAAAAAAGTAAGCCTAATTTGCTTATAAAATTGTTTGTTTTCATTTCAGAAAAAAAAGAAAAAAAAAAGAAAAAAAGACTACGAATGATTTATCTGAGACGTGAAAATGTTTCGATGTTAGCTAACATCGTAAGCTAATGTCATCATACTTTAGCATGCTTATTGAACAAAAAATGAACATGAATGATTTCAAGGCCTAATAATTTTAATTAAGCCTAATATCCATTAATTATTGCTCCATACTTCGAAAGAACTAACCAATATTCGACATACTCCTTGATAAAACATCGTCAATTAAGAGTCATTTTTCAAAAGTCATATCGATCACTTTTATGAAAGTCAACTTGTCTAGAATATTTGTCCATCCGTTGTCATAAAATGTAAAACACATGTTCTTATCAGTCTATTCCCCAATTGCGAATTTTGCTCTTTTTCTTTATTCGTAATCATTTAATAGCATTAGTTCTCTCAGTAATTTTTCTAACTACTTTTCATGCATTTTTTTTAATTACTTTTCTGACTTCAAATGACTTCAACTGATTGCTTATTTTTGATTTTGAAATTTGTTGGATGTTTGGAGCCTAATTTAACTATCGCATACGCAATGAAATTTTGCATGATAAATTAAATGAATTTTAACGAATTTTTAAGAAAAATTATATTTGCAGTAGATGTATCAATTTACAGTTAGTTAATGGAATAAATGTTGATGAAATTAGCAATTTAAATTCGGTAATTTGAATTATTGCAGTTTCATTCTTAAGCATTACAAAAAGGAATTTTGTACATTGAATGCTTGTTTGTACTGTTCGACTTGTTCCATCGATTTGAAAAGTTGTTTTGCAAATTTGAATGGCTGAAAAGCATCTAAAAAAGCTTAAAATAATAATAAGAAGATTATGATATAGCGTTAGACTAAAAATTTTGTAGAAAATAGCAGATGTAGTCAGAATACTGAATAAATTTGTTAATTTTTTAATTGAAATAATGATAATGATGATCATAGTAACAATAATTATAATTGATAACAAAAGTAATAGCAAAAATTGCAGCAATAAACAATATAGGCTAAAAGATGTATATTTTGATATATTTTGGCCAAAAGATGAACATAAAAGTAGTAGCAGTATTGTGTTAAAAAATAGAGTCACTTTTCCCTACTTGCTATTACTGCCACCTTAAAAAGAACAAATTTGAATAAACAAATATTTTTCGCTAAGAAATATCACTCAGAAAGTCTTTTCAAATTGCATCGAAATTAACAGTTGTAATATGTAATGAACAAATTAAAAATGATGACTTTGGTTGCAACATATTTTCTCTTACAAAAATTATTGCTCAAACTTTTCGCTCCTCATTGTTTCCAAGCAATTATTTGTGAAATAATTATGCAAAAGTGCATTAATTAACTTCATTATTACTAACTTTCATTCATTCATATTGCATTCATCCATTTGATGAATTCAATCTCAATTTCATTTATGCTAACAATTCAGTTTTCTTCAACTTTTTACTTTTATTTTTTAAAGAAACGAAGAAAGACAGAAATTATTTTTAGCATTTAACAAAAAAAAATTGATAAAGTCTTTGAAATTTTAATTCCTTACGTAGAAAAAGAAACTGAATTACTCATTCAATGTATCTCGCAAAAAAAAAAAAAAATAGTATTGAAAATAACTATCAATCTATGAATTGCATCATAGAATGAAATTCTTAGGTGTAACTAATTAATTCATTATATATTTATTTAGATGATTAAAAAATTCATTTTAAAGCGAGAGAAAATCAATTTTGAATATTTAATTGACTAGCTTAATTGATTTTTCAATTAATTTTTGTTTTATTCAATTAAATTAAAAAACAGTTAAAAAGCCAACAGCGAATAGTTTATCGAAAAGGGCTAGAAACTTAAATTGTTTTAAATCATTTCATGCAGTCTAATTTTCTCGAAATATTTAAATGAGAGCTTTGATTTGAAGATATAATATAAAGTATCTCAGTAAATTCTTCAATTTCTTAACTTTTTTGCAATAGTCAAACTGTTAGTCACTAATACTTGAAATTTTTATTGCTATAATATAATTCCTATCTTTCTCTCTCTATCTCTCCTGTTTTTCTTTTCTCTCTGTTCTATTGGGCATATTTTATAAGTTAAAATAAAAAATTGAAAAAATGACAAAAAAGCGGTAGAGAAAAGAGACTTTTATCTATTGTTAGCTCATTACTGGGATAAAAATATCTTGAAGTCGAAATGGCAAAAGTGAAATAGCAAGGAATTTCCTCAGAGATTTAGAACTGCTATATGCGTACAATAAAAAATGTAATGTTTCTTTACTTTTTTTCTGAAAAACTTTTCAAAACTTTAGTTTGTGTCATTTTGAAGTAAGTATATAAGTCTTCTGGCCATAAATCATAAGTCTTTTGGCCTTGAAAAAAGTTTTTAATTGATTTCTGAGAGAAAAAGAAATTATTTTTGTTTACGAGTTTTGCTAGCCAAAGTAATATGATTTTACTTAGATACATTTAAAAAGCGCTTTCATGCATTCAGTAATGCATTCATGTTTCTAATTACTAAATCAAATGATAATTTCATTTTTAAAATGAGTAAAAATACAATGCCTTAGCGATAAGCAATAGGCTTAGCAATTAACTTAGCAATAGGCATGGCTTAACAATCACCAAAAGCATTAATTCATATCGCACACACTATTCATATCGATTATTCTATAACTCGAACAATATGTGTGTTCTTCAGTTGAACAACATTGAACTTTACAAAATGAAAGTGCATTAAAAGTGAATTGGGCTAAGAGTAACGACTAAGTGTTAAAGTAAGCCAAATTATATTAACGAAAATTTAAAAGGACATCAAATTGGACTAAATACTTGAATTTTTTTTGACTGAACTAAATACTTGGACTGATTTTACATTTGGACATCTCACTAGAAAACATTCGTCTCTCTGCTACTCAAATTTATTAGTATTATTATTATCAAGTAATAATGAAAATATTATTATTACTGTTATTGTTACTATATTATTATTATTGTTTATTATTATTATTACTATTATTATTATTATTATTATTATTATTATTATTATTA
>JARVGP010000638.1:0-34381 GCA_029876185.1 Mansonella ozzardi | reverse complement strand
AGAAGAGACTGGACAAGAAAGAACAAAATGGACATGAACACTGGCCATTAATGGATACTATGAATGGACAGTGGTGGTCAGTGTGATATGATGATAAATATATATGTACTCCGAAACACACATTTGCCATCTGAATGCATTGTTAGTCTCTTTTCCATGGCGGTATTGTCATCTGGCTAATATTGTCTCATTTATCAAATCCTTTCATCTCTGTTAGTGAAGTTGTCATTGCTCAGATTATACTTACATTATCATTGTCAATGCTGTTGTAATCGCCGTTAAATATTCATTCTTTTATCATTACTACAACTTTTACTACCATTGCTGTCATAAATGAATGTGACAAAACTGGGACACCAGGCTATAATCATTATTAATGATAAACATACAACATTCGATAACTATACCAAAGAATAGCAATAACAACTGCTTATGTATTAGCTAAGAAAAAATTATGAAAAAACAAATTTTTTTTTCGATAAAATTTTTATGAAAAAACAAATTTTTTTTCCGATAAAAAATTTTTTTTTTAATACATTGCAAATTTTATATTTAAGCAATCCTGAAATTATTTCATTTAAATAAAACTTCTTTGAAATGAAATGTGAAATTTTTGAAGAAAAAATTCAATTTTTATATAAATCTAAAAAATATTACAAAACTATCAACAGAGAGATTTTAAATGCTTCATATTTAATATGACATTTGTTTTTTTTTTTTTTTTTACATTTATGAACTAGAAGTGCGTGAACGTATACATAATTACATGGAATAAAATTTTTCAAATTACACGTGAATCACGTGTGAAATGTTTAATATAATTATGATTGGTGTAATCACCATTTGTGATTGATAAAATTATAAAACGATGCAACGAAATATGTCATAATTTTAACAATCATTTAAAGTGTAACATTTATCTTTTGTTTCATTAAAATTAATTTCTATAATTAATGATAGAAAAAAGCTCGCAAATTTACACAAATCTAAAATTCCTTTCTCTCCCTCTCTCTCTCTCTGTTTCTCATTTTATCTTTTTAAAAGTTCAAAAAAAGAGGAATGTTAGAGGTCAACATGCTCGTTACCTTATATAAATATGTTTGTGTACAAAACAAGAAAGATTTAGCATCGTAAAACTTTCAAAACTTCTTCTCTGTACTTTACAGTTAAGAACGGACAAAAATTCTTTCCACAATAAATAAAAGACAGAAAAAATTGAAATTCAAAAGAAATCATTAAATACACAAAAAAAAATGAATCGAGTTAAAAAAAACGGAACAATCCGGATGAAGGAGGGATCGATCTGTGTATCTGTATATGTGTGTGTGTATGTGTGTGTGTGTGTGTGTGTGTATGTGTATATGTGTGTGTGTGTGTGTATATGTATGTATTGTATGTATGCTTATGTAAACTATATGTATGTGTCTGTATTGGTCTGTTTGTTGAAAAACTTAAAGGCAATTTCTTTTCGATGATTGCAATTAGCAAAATGGTAAAGCTAAGATCACAATTTCCATCATACAAATTCATTTTTCTTTTTTTCTTCCTTTTATTTTTCTATGGGAAAAAAAAAGAAAGCATTCAATTAAAATAAGAAATAATCGAGAATCCTCAGAACTTATCACCCGCTCCACCGCGATCATTCTTGATAATTGTTGAATTTCATTGGAAATATTATTGTAAGTCTTTTGAAATAGAAAATGAGAAAAATTGTATGAACGAACACTTTTACTTAACAATTTAAATCGAAACTGGTAATTATTACTGCTACTGCTACTACTAATACTACGGCCAATGCCAATGTGAAGTATATACCACTGATCAAATTGATGGGTCGATCAGACTTTCAATAATCGAGCAAAAGTTAAAGTTTTAAAATGGCATGAAATTTATAAATCACAACTAAAGATTCTCTTACACCTACCTCTACATTCTCTTCATCTCTTTCGATCTAGCATATCAATGTTCTACCCCGTTCTTCACCGGGTCGATCTGTCAACAATCCCTGCTGTAATAATAACATTCTTTGAATCTGCACTGTTTGATTGGAGAAAAACTGGAAATTATCCGCATTTAATTTAATTCAAGCACTAATAATGATATATGGCGCTAGCTTGAACAATTAAATAGATCAATTTTAAATTTGTTTTACAAATCGTAAAGTCATAAAATTAAAAGATACAAGGATCAAAGAACAAAAGACATTAGTTCAATCTGTCACAGAATTTGGATGAATGTTTGCGAACAATTGATGATATAGTTTTCATTTTTTTTTAGAGCAATTCATATAGGTAAGTCATTTGTAAAAAAATTGACCAAAGATATTGAATTTTTGCTAATATCTGCATCTAAAGATATAACTCTGTAGTTGTAGATGAACAGATCAAACTGTTGATAGGAAACAACGAAAATTTTTTAAATTGAAAGTAAACTTACAGTAAACGATCGAGTTTGGAAAGATTTGAGCATATAGCTATTACCATCAGTTTTTTTACAAATTAATTTCTAAACTTGGTAGTTAAACAGGCTGACATATTTGATATAGTGCTATAAGGTACACCAAAAATGGATTGACTTTAGAATGAAAGAGGAACAAAAATTCTCAATTTTTGATAGATTAAAAGAAATAAAATTGAAATGAACTATAAAATTTCATGCTGAAATTGTTTTTAAAACAGTCATCATTTGTTTTATGCTAGTGTATGTCTATATTGTCAACAATGGCAGATTGCCCAGAAAATAATTTATGCAATCAAAATAGCTTTGTGAAAATTTGCAATTAAAATAGCAAACAGGCTTTGCTGGAATGATTTAACCTAAAAAGTTGGGATAATTGAGAAAAGGATCAAATAAAAATCTGGTATTTTGAAAATATGCTATAAACTTTATATTTGAAAATGCTTTTAGAAGAAATAAAAGAAAAAATGCGACAGTTGAAATGTGTGGAAATTTTAATTTAAAAATAATTGATTGGACGATCATTTATTTTGTATTGTTTCAATTTCTAACTATTTAAGAATGCAGTTTACAAGTGATATTTTTTCCATCATTAAAATTTATTTTGTTAAATTGCGAAGAATTGAAAAAATTAAAATTTACTAAAGTGCCAAGAAATAATAATTAACAAAAATTGATTTTTTATAACTGCAAAGGACACACACACAATATTTAGGAATAACCTATTCACTTTTAGACTGCCTCATTCATCCAACCAGCCTATGAAAGGCTTGGCAACAGAAAATTTACTAAACATTTAACACTTTAAAACATATAAGTAGAACCTAACTTAATAAGAAGTACATTTGTACTTTGTTGAAAAATGAAGTGAGAAGCAGAAAATCTTCCTGCCAACGATGACTGCATGGATCATATTTAAAAAAAAAAAAAATCTTTTCTTCGTAAATTAAATTCAATTTTCTGAAAAAGCAATTGTTCAATTTTCTTCTAATGCATTTGGTAGATGTACTAAATAGACATTAACCCGTTTCATAAGTTTTTTTTCCCACACCCTGCTAACAACAAGCAATCATTGCACCATACACAACATCTACTTTGCTTGCTCTTGCAAAAGCATAAGATAATAATTCAACGAAATACAACAAGTTCAGAAAAATTTTTTGAAAACTTCCATTCAACTAGATCATTCCCTCACCTGTTAGTTTTCTCTCTCTATTTCCTATTTCACAGGGTAAGTATAATATGATTTATTATTGCTCTTTTGTCCTCCTCAATAATTTAAAAAAGCCACAATTGACAAAAAAAAATGGAAACATGTAAATTTTAACTAGAAAAAATGTTTATTATTTTCAATTTTTTTTTTTAAATATTTTTCTTTCAAGTATATAATTATCATATGAAAATGTACAGTAAAATATAAGTAACTAAAACTAAATGATAACTCTTCGATGTTCATTTTAACAAATGTATGTTTTGCTATCGTGATATGATCAAAAGCACCGCGATAGAAATTATCGTAAAAATAATGACAACGGTAACAGTGACATCATTTCTCTTCCAGATGGGAGATAAAAAAATTTTCTTATCAAAAACCATCAATGATAAGTTCTATTTATTATATTTCCATCAAAAAAAGATAAAAGTTACTGATCGATGGTTAATTAAATGAACATCTTATCATTACTTATTCTTAGTATCATCCCCTAAAATAATCATCTTGCAACAAATATTTTTATTTTACAAATATCAAAGCCTAATATATTTACTTTTGGCAATTTTTCAGCTTAAATTTTATTTTAAACATTTTTTAAAATCTAACCGCCTGTAATAATAGTGATGCTAGCAGAAGTGGTTGCTGTTGTTGTGCTGTTTGTTGTTATGTTGCTGTTGTTGTTGTTGTTGTTGTCGTTGTTGTTGTTGTTGTCATTGTAGAAGCAGCAATAGCAATGGTAGTAACAGTAACAGTAGTAGCGGTATAACAAAAAAGCTATCATTAAAATTATTGAACTAAAAGCGCTTTAGTTGAAATGAAAGAATGAATAAAGCATTTTTTAAAACAGCCATTGCTAAAAGAAAAAGTGGAAAAGGAAGGCAATGAAATGTTAAATGAAACATATAATTTAATTGTAGGAAGAAAGATTGAATTGGAAAGTAATATTCTCTTCAAAGAGAAAGAGATTTATTTAATTCTTTTATGAAATATGTTATATCTATGCAAAATTGTTCGCTGTAATTTGGTTCAGTAATGGATTAAATTTAAAATTCAACAATTTTTGTGCATAGTACATCATTGCTAATTGAATTTCCAGCTTGTCTGCATGTTTATATTGAAGAAATTATGGAAAGTGAATGGATGAGAAGCTAGAACGGACTGATGGATGGAAAATAAATCAAAGGAACAAACGACAAAATGGAAAATTCATTTAATAAAATTTTTCATATTTTTGATTTTAATAAATATGTAATTAACATAAAATATAATAATGACAAATAGAATATTAAATACAAATGTGTAAAAAAAGAAATTAGTTGTGGAAAATAATTCCAAGCCAAAAATTATGGAAATTTTAAGAGAGAAAGGAATTGCGGATGACGATACTCATTCCGGAAGATGGAATAGATCATACTTATTCCTGAAGACGGAACGGAATGAGCAAACATTGATTTCTTGCAATGCGCTTTGCAAGGCTGAACAAAGATGGCCAAGTGAAATGGAAGAAAAAAAAAAGCTTAGTTAATGATCGAAATGTTTCATTTCGATGTATGTCTACAATGTATTATGTATTAGCGAGAAAAAAGAAACGAAATACATCGAACCATTTTCATTCCTGTTATTCAGTATAATCAAAAATGTAAAACATACAAACGCATATTCATACGTATATACATGCAACATACGTAGGCATGCACGTACATACGTAACATACGTTGGCACATATATACACATATATGTACATGATGCTTCAATTGATGAAAAATTTCATTGAATGGAATTTTAATTTTTTTATCATTTTGAAAATTTAATTTCAATTTCAATTTTATGAATAAAATTAATGGAGATATCTTGCAAATAAGAGCCATTTAACAGGAAATAGACTAATAAGCATAAAAGGAAGTTGTTTAATCACTTCAGAAATAATCTTTTTACCTATTTCTTTCTCTTTTTAAAATATCTAACAGCAATTTTTGCGTCTATTAATGGAATTACAGAAAAATAAATCAATGGCGATCGTTTTATCTATCCATTCATCTATCCGTTATTAAAAATAACTGCAAAAATGTTTTAAAAAAGTGAATTTTTATAGGTACTTTGATTTTAACAGTCCTATCTGTTTTGCAATATCATTAATAGTCTTATCTATTTTGCAATATCATCAATAGTCTTATCTGTTTGCAATATCATTAATAGTCTTATCTGTTTTGTAATATCATTAAGAGTATCTCGAAAAAGAAAGCCAATTAAGGATTTGCAGTCCTTATTTGTTTTGCAATATGATGGATATCTTCTAAGCAAAGTTGACAAATGTTTAATCAAAGATGAAAATTTTTTGTTAACTTTTATTACTATTAAGGTATGTTTTTAAGAATAATTTCATCTATCTCTTTTTCTTTCTCTCTCTCTGTTCTGCTGTTTTATTCTTAAAAAAGTTGAGATGAAAATAATAATTAGTAATTATTTGTAAATGTATGAAAATTTTATGCATAAAATTATCAAATGAAATTTTTTAATTAGCGAAAAGCAAATTCTCAAAAAACGAATAAATCAAATTTTTCACAATTCTTTTTTCTTCAATAATTGACTGAAATTGTCGAAAATTTACTAAAAAAATGAAATTGCAATTTATTTCATCAACATGCAATATACCTAACATGAACAAGAAACTCGTTTTTATTAAAATTACTTTTTAATTAATTTTAAAATCTATTTTATTACTCCATATATGGGGACATTCAATGTCACCTTTGCTAACACAATGATTATTTATTGGATTACAAGTATTCCATATTTCCCTTAATAAGATTATAGTTTGATTAATCATTTTTGAAATTAGTTTTCTTATCGCACTTAAGTTTTCGAGTGCTGAAATGGTCCAGTGGTTGTTGTGATAAACGAAAATTTCAAATTTCAAGCTTTTAAAGATTCTAAGAAAAGTCGAATTAATAAAGATCATTGATTGTAATCAAAAATGCTCTGATTAGCTCTCAAATTTTCAATGTGTATTCATTAATTGCTAGATAAATGTTTTGATTAATTAAATTCTTGTGATTGAAAGCCAAGTTATTATACTGCGAGAGAGCCAAGATTATCTCAAGAACTGAGTGCATTGTATCAAAATCTCATATTGCATTTTGTTTAAATATTAATGTTTGAGAATTAATTTCATACCTAATAAAGTTCCAATATTTCGCTACTTTTTATTCACATGATGTATTTTCGTTTAAGTTTTCCAAAAAAAAAGAAAAATTTTTCATTAAATTATTTCACTTCATCGATATTCAACATATTTCTGCAGCAATCAATTCTAGATTCTTTCATTTTGCTTATTTAATGCATTCTATACACGTAACGTTCGTGAATTGTCAAGTAACGTTCACGCAAAACATTCCATCGCTTTATTTTTTCTCCTTATTAATAAAACATGAGTGCAATCTATTTCTGGCCAAAAGAATTTTTGTGCAGTAGAATCAGCAGAATTAATCAAATATAATCTTAAAATTAAACATTAAATCGTCTTCTGGAATTGTCTTATTAAGCTTCCTTTCAGCACTTTCAGAATCCGATGGATTATATAGCTTTTCCGTCTGAAATAAATAATATAAAAAAATAAAAAAAACAAATATTCAGAGGCAGTTGGAATGAGATTGTCTTTTCACTTCCTCTGAAAGATTGATTGGTTGATAACTCGCAAAACATCAATCTCTCAGAGTAAGTGGAATTTCCGATATCCCTACCATGAATGTAATATTTTTTATTCTATAATAGCAATGGAAAATTCAACAGACTAAACTTGTTTCATGTCGAAAATTTTGGATGATGTTCAGATCACTGCACATCATTCACTATCGCTCGCTGAACAAACTTCTTTTTCCTTCTTTCTTTCAAATGTTATAAAAATTTTATTACAAAATTTAATTCCAACTGCAAAATAGAAAACGAATGAAATTTCAATTATATTTTTCTTTTTATTTTATTTCACTGAAAATAGAAAAGTTTCCAGAAATAAAAACGATAAAATTTCAAATGAAAGTAATATCCAAAAAGACTACAACAGCATTTTACGATGAAGAATCATTTTGCACTATTTTCACTATTTTCAAACAATTGAAATTTGATGAAAAGAATTGAAAACGATTTACTTCATTTAAATCTTTTAAGACTGAATTTAAATCGTTTCGGACTAAGTAGGATTAGTTCGGATGAAAGATTTCTGCACTTAACCGGAAAAAGAAAATTGAGATGAAATAGTGATTCGTTCCATCGTTTATTTATCGAGTAAAAATTGCAATAGATCTAACTGAAAAAGTGTCAGTTGTAAAACTGAACAACATTTGCTGAAGAGAACTCTGTGCTGATGAAAAAATCTCGATCACAAATCTTGAAGTATCAAATGATCTAGTAATTAAAAATCATTAATAAGCTGTTTCACAGATAAATAACTAATCATTTTACATGGATGAAACATTGTTTAACGGATGAATAACTAATCATTTTACATGGATGAAATATATTCAAGTAATTATTTATAATATATCAATTTATTATTTAGGATAATTAAAAAAGAGACTACAGTGTAATGAGTGCAAAAAGTTAGCAGTGAATTTACTGGATATTGCCCACTTACACTGATAATCTTTATTTATCCATTATTTTTATAACAAAAATTTTTGTTCAACAATACTTCGTTAAATTTAAAACTGCTAAATTTGAAAATTTAAATTTTAAATTACCTTTATTGCGAAAGTGTGTTTCTTTCACTGCTTTAATTTGCTGAACGCAAAAAAAAAAGGCAGCAAAATATTTTTAACGAAATTTTCTTGCAAGCGATTTTCTGTTTTTTTTTTTTTTTCATTCACTGATACCAGTAGAGCATTGAGAAATTCAGAGCTACCAGCTGAAATCATATAAGATGGAAACTTGTGAAGTTTTTTTTCGCTTTGTTGTACTTATTTTAATTAAGCAAGGCATTAATTATAGCGGAAATGTGTAGAAATAGTGAAATTTTAGAGCAAAATAGTTTTTCAAAATGATAAATTAAAACAAATAGATGAAAAAGAATCCGAACGTTCTCGAAGCCAAAGTTGAACCTCATTCAAATCAGAAAATATAAATTCATCAAATTGTGTAAATGAATGAATAATCTGTTCCATTTTGTGCAAATGTTAATATGAACAAATGTACCCAACAATGCCATTCTTGAAATAACATGAGAAATAACACAGTGGTAAACTTCGCAAATTGTAAATTTTAATATTTCAAAAGTTTTGCATAATTTCACTCAGAAGAATTTGAGTGATAACTGTTTTGATAATAAGAATTTATTTTGATAACTGTTGGCATCCTTTAACTGTTAGTGAGTCAACTAGCAATTTGGAAACCCTTTCAAACTCTTCCAGTTCTTCATACTCTCCTCTTTTTAAATATAATCATTATAACATGAATTGTTTATCAATCGGTCGATTTTCAATGTAAGTACATAAAAAGTGACCGAATCTATGCCCATCTAATGAAATTACATCTTCAACTTGTTTACTGAAACAACAAGCAGAGCATAACAGGAAGTTTGCATTTCTGAATTGAAGCAGCATGACTCATTTTGAACTTGCAGTGATGAAATTCTGTTGACAGTATCGACAAAGACAAGTTTGATGCAATATTCAAAAAAGCATACGGTAGCAAACGGGAAGATTTTCACTATACAGTAATTCATCATACACAATTATTTGTTTTTTCAACAAGTTTTTCGTTCGTTTTTCCTTTTCGGACTTCTGTACACATTCTTTTGGTTATGCAACTCATTTATTCAGTGCGTTTGCTATGAAAGCAGAAAAACATGCGACTACAATTTATTATTAAAATCAATAATTATTGGTGTGATCGATTTATTGACATATCAAAAAATCTAACTTTGACAGAATTTCTACTTGAAAAGTTCGGATAAAAACTAATTAAGTTATCAAATCACAGCACGACAGGAACTACACTACAAGATTTCATAAATTTTTAATAATTTTAGTAATTTCATAAAGAATTCATAAATTATCAGTGCAGGAGATCGAAATAATTTATATTTTTCGTTTCATCTTTCCTTATAAGCGTTGAAAAAAATGGATGAAGGAGGCTCCGAGTAGACTATCTAGTATGCATGATTAGCAATATAAAGATTCTGTCCTGCTGCACCAGAACCTGCACCACCGGTATATTTACCCAATTGTGCAAGCGAATTTGCCTCTGCACGCTTCAAGAATGCTTCTTTAGCGGCTTGAATGTTCTCCGGTTTACCACCCCAAGCTGCAAGAGCTGATGCTTGCAACGCTCGACCATAGCTGAAGGTCAATGCCCACGGTTTTTTACCCTGAAAATGGATATGGAACAAAAAAAATGAAAGTTAGTTAACAATTCCCCTCTCTTATCTCGCCAATTCTACAAAGACAGATCGGATTACAGTCACATCCACACCAAATATTCTAAAAGTTCAAATACCGCATTTAAATGAAAATTCCATTACACCGAAATGACCATGCTCTTCATTTTACATGCGATTTTAAAAATTATTAGATGGAGTAAAAATATACCGGGAACTGATTGATCGCATTCAAATTGAGCGTCGCATCTTCCTCAGACTGACCACCCGAGAGAAAGACGACACCTGGTACAGCTACCGGAACGGTGCGTTGAAGAGCAGTAACGGTAGCTCGTGCAATATCTTCATGTGAACATTGTCCCTTGAATTGCATTCCTTAAAACAATCTGTTAATTTATTCATCAATATAACTACAACAACAATATCATTCTGCATACATTATCTTTGCTACTACATTCATCAATCATAATATTATACTCTGTTTAGCTGCAATAAACAATTCCGAATAACCTACCCGGCATACACATATTCGGTTTCAGCAATGTTCCCTCCAGGTAAACATGATGATCAATCAACGCCTTGTACGTATATGATAAAACAAGCTCGGTGACCTTCTGGCATCTATGAAGATCATGCTCACCATCGGGCAAAGTTTCTGGCTCTACAATTGGCACCAAGCCATTTTGCTGACAAATTGATGCATAACGAGCCAATACCTGCAAAAGTGAGTTTGATAACATATCGAAATGAAGTTTGTTAAGAGAAATCCAAAATTAAGCAAAACATGCTATCTTAGCACAGAAAATAAAGTTATCAGTACAAACAGCTTAATTGCAACTATGAAAAATATCATCTCCCTTTCCTGTTATATAGCTTGAATAATTCACCAGTGTAAAAAACTACGGAAATGAAGAACAAAACTTAAATGATGAAAAATGCTTACTTCAGCAATTTCAACCAAAGCCATATGGCTCGGTGTTGTTGCACCAATTTTATGTACGCAACGCCACTTAGCAAATTGTGCACCATCCTGCAAAAATTAGTTATTTGCACAATGAAAAAGGATTGCACACGACAAAGTACGATAAATAGATTAAATACAATAGAATGAGTGCTGAAAGAACTTTATAAAATATCAAAAGCAACCTTCTTATACTGAGCACATCGGCTGTTCAAATCATCCAAACCTTGTGTAGTACCTTCACCAACAGTACCTGCCATTGGAACAACACCTTTATCAACCTAAATAAGATACAAAGGATCAATCAGATCGTTAAGATCAATATTTTGATATAACTGATATGCAAAAATAATAAATCACATATAACTTATTCAACTACTGCATATATCAATGGAGAAATCAAGCATTAATTTCTCAAAACAAATTCATAATGGCACTGTTGTTAACTAAATCATTTGTTTTAGTCAATTTTGTGGTGAATGGAACGCGAAAAACAATCTTTCTTTTAGTTCCTTCATTAATGCATCAGTTAAAGGACACTGAAATTTCCATAACTCTCCGTACTTTGAATTCCATTTAAAATTCACTTACTTTGATGCCCGGAAGAATACCTTTCTTTTGTAAGATTTGAACAAATGGTGTGCCATCATCTCCCTTCTGGTAGAATGTTTCATGAAACATAATAACACCAGAAATGTACTTACTCATTTCATCGCCAGCCGTAAATAGAAGCTAAAAAATTTTACAACTCTTTTTAGAAATAGATTTCATATTGAAATAAAAAAAAAAAAAAAAGCATACACTTGGTGTAATGTGTAATATAAATGCATAAAACTATAAATTTTCTATAAATTGATCAAAAAATAGACCTGACGATACAAACGTCGATTTTCTTCAACATTTTCAAGTCCAATTGGCTTCAATTTTTTGTCCATACTCCCTAAAATAAATAATAAATATAAAATGAAATCACTTCTTCATTTCTTATCTTTATCCCACAATCACTAGTTACACCAATCGAAAGTGAAAAAAAGAGATAAACTTTTACATACCAGTGCTTTCATCCGCAGCAAGAATGCCTTTACCAGGTGTTACGATTTGATTGGCAATTTGTCGTAGTTCATCTTTTTGTGCTTGTGTCAAAAATTGCGAATAGGAAGTCATTTTCTGTAATAACAGTAGTAACATACAATTAACATATGCAGGACAATTACAACACAGTCTTATGCAAAATTTTCCGGGGAAATTTGTAAAAGCATACTCACCAAAAACAAATATTTACAAAACAAAAAATCCGCGCAAACAGCTGTCAAATGATTTTTCGGGCAGGAAAGCAATGAGAGCAATGAAAGCAGGTCAAAATAATAAAGTAAAAAATTAAAATGGATGCAATATAACAAGAAATGTGGGTATAACAATGATTCAATCCTATTTCTGATATGAAACAAGAAAAGATATGCGAAAAAAATCGAAATACAAGAAAATTTCAGAAATGTTACGGTTATTAATATCAAAGATGTTGGCAATTTGACAATGATAACTGCAAGCAACAAATGCAAACAATTTATAGCATCTGATTATAGTATCATTCCGTCTCCTCTACAAAGTGCTGAGCAAACAAGCTACCGTATATGATAATCTTGAATAAATTCGCTAGAATAGCTCTTCATCAGGATATATATTATAATACTAATGTATCTTTAAGGTGATTATAACTAGTTTATTAAATAATATGTTGATTTAGATCGAAACTTCAGAATGGATTATTAAGTGATATGTTTGTTTAGATCATAAACCCTAGATTGGTTTATTCAGTGATTTGTTGATTTAGATCGAAATCCTAGAATGTTTTATCAAGTGATTTGCTTGTTTAGATCGTAAATCCTAAAACGGTTAATTAAGTGATATGTTGGTGTAGATCGTAAACCTATAATGTAAACCGCAATAAATCAAAACCGATCAAAACCAGATCAAAACCGCTATGTACGGGTCAAATTACAAATAGTTGGAAGTAAACAATGTAATTCTTATAAATGACGATTTAACAAAAACATTTCATTATTAAAGCAAGCAAAATCCATGTTCCGAAGAATGGACTATAGATAAATTTTCTCGAATTAATAACTTTAAATTAATTTATAACCTTTTCTAAATGAAAAGCTTACTAAACCAATATATCGCATCTAATCAATCGACAGCCATTTAATTATATACAATTAACTTAAGATTATTTGTAGTTTTAACATAATATAAAAAGAGAAGTTTTCGATTAAGTTGAAAGAGCAATAATTGTTTTTCGTACTCACAACAAATAAATTCATTATGAAAGTTTAGGACAACGAAATTTGAGACAACAATTTTGTGTCATTTGTCACTTATATATGATCTGATCTAAGTAAGAAATGGATAGTATTATAATATCAAAGAAAGAAAGACACTTCTAAAGAATGATACTGAAGAAATCGTTTTGTAAAGCGACCAACGGTTATAAGAGAATAACATGTAATTGGTTATAAATCTCTTCGTCACAATGACATTGAGATTATAACAATTGTTGAATAGTACTATCTGATTATGCAAATAAAAGTTAATGCATTTTTGCAAGCAAAATTAAAATTACATACAATATACCACCAAACAAAACCAATGAATTCACACTACCAATCATGCACACAACAAATCAGTCAGTTTTCAGGGATATGTTGAGTTGAGAGATGATGAGATAGATTACTAGCTGGCACTAAGTGATATTAGCTTTTCTATCTGATCACTCATATATCACTCTAATAGCCTGCTTTCTTTCTCAATGCATCACTAATAGATTCGTTGAGGGCAAAAAGCTGAGTGGAAAATATATTTTGAAGATAGAAAAAAATAGCCCACAGTTTTTAAAACAAAAACTTCAGCTCACTTCAAGCATTACCGTAGTAGATGCATCAATTGCAGCAGTACTACTGTTGCCCTTATCAATAATGTGCTTTGAAGTTTTGAAAGTACCACGACCATTGATAATGCTGTATTTTGTGAATAAGTCTGACTGCATTCAGCAAAACAAACAAAATGAACGGAAACAAAATGTACTTACCTATTGAATAATAATAAACAAAAGAACCTGAAACGCTAAATAACTGTCATTAAAGATTAGCAAGGAAATGAGAGGTCAACAATACGATGGACAAAGCAATAGGCTTCTTTAAAATTGATAAAGTTTAACAGTAAACATAGAGGTCAGCGACATAGGTGGACAAAGGAATAGGCTTCTTTAAAATTGATAAAGTTTAAGAGTAAACATAGAGGTCAGCGACATGGGTGGACAAAGCAATAGGCTTCTTTAAAATTGATAAAGTTTAAGAGTAAACATAGAGGTCAGCGACATGGGTGGACAAAGGAATAGGCTTCCTTAACTGAAAAAGCCTAAAAGTAAACAGAAAACGAAAAGTGATCGTTAACTTTTCCCATTTCATTACAACAAATAAAGGAAAAATGAAAGTTTTGTAAGAGTGATATGAGGGATTTTACGACTTATAGCGGCGCTAAATAAATTAATTGTAGGAAGGTTAAAGAACAAAGTGTAAAGGACGGTAAATGACATTGAACAAAAGAATAATGATTTAATGAGAAAGCTGTGAAAGTTTCTTTTAATTAAACTGTTTTTACATTTGTATATAAGTGGTTGCTAAGGAAAAACAAAAACAGACTAAAGTGAGGAAGAGAGAGAGATGGAGAGAGATGGAGAGAGAGAGAGGAAGAGAGATGAAGAAAAGAAAAATATCTAAAAATAAATGAATGAAATATAGCAGTGAATGTTACTGAAATGAAAACCGAAGCAATTGAAATACCAAAAAAAAAAGAAAGAAACAAATATCTTAATGGCTTCCAAAAACCCCGCTTGCCTAAAATGAATTCTGCACATCCCGAATCTCTCGATACTCTTTTCTCCGAACCTCTCGATACTCTTCTCCGAATCTGTCGACACTCTCTTCCCCGAACCTCTCGATACTCTTTCCCGAATCTCTCGATACTTTTTTCTCCGAATCTCTTGATACTTTTCTCCGAATCTGTCGACACTCTCTTCTCCGAACCTCTCGATACTCTTTCCCGAATCTCTCGATATCTTTTCCCCGAACCTCTCGATACTCTTTCCCGAATCCCTCGATACTCTCTTCTCCGAATCTCTCAATACTCTCTTCTTCGAATGTCTCGATACTGCTTCCCGAATCTCTCAATACTGTTTGCCAAACCAAATTAACCAGTAGAAATTTTCGATGAACAAATGTCAAGTATGCATGCAACACATACATACGCATAGATATATGGGTATAACTTACAGCACTAAAAAAGAAAGAGAAGCTTCCGCTTAACGAGCAAACTGCACGACACACGTCTTCCTAAGCAACTTTCTTCACATATCACTTCGTTTAAGTCTAACGCATACACGCATATATACATAGACATGCACAGACATACACACACACACATATATACATAGACATGCACAGACATACACACACACACACACACGCATACATTCACGTCAATATGTTGACGCACTGCAATAAAAGAGCAATGATTCAGCAGGAGATGAGTATGTGAAAGTGATTGATTTTCCTTTAGTTGAAAGAAAGAGAGAGAGAGAGATAAAAAATAGCATTAGATATTATAAAATATCATGAGAGAAACAGAGAGAGATAGAGAGAGGGAAAAGATTGTAATATTAGAATAAAAAAGCATAGCAACTATTTGAACTTTGTTTTTTTTTTAAAAAAAAAGGCGATGAGAGGAAGAAATAACAGTTGTTTTCTATTTCTCTTCCTCTCTCTCTCTCTCTCTTCCTCTTTCTCTTTCTTTCTCTTTCTTTTCTTCTCTTCCTCTCTTTGCTTATCTCATAATTGTTTGTTTTTTTACTATGAACAGAGAAAAGATTTTTTAAACGCTAATTTAAAAAAAAAATGAATTAGAAGAGAAGTAAGTATTGGTTAGGAAAAGATGAAATGTATAAAAAATAGAGAAAAAGGCTAAATTTAAGCAAATATTTCCCTCATTTAATATTAAATATAGACAGACAGCAAGAGAGAGAGAGAAAGAGAGGGAGAGAGAGGGAGAGAGAGAGGGAGAGAGAGACAGAGAGGAAATGAGTGGATAGAATAACTGAAATATATTTTAACTATTAATTATTTAAATTCGAACAAGAAGAAACATTCACGGATATCATCGTTGTCGTAGAGATGGATTGCCTCAAGTACCTCCTCTCTCCACTCACCAAATTTAATGACTGAGGAGGACTCCAATTACTGAGGTCAACCTCAGCAATGGAATTTGATATTGAGGTCAACCCCAGTAATGGAATTTGATATTGAGGTCAACCCCAGTAATGGAATTTGATATTGAGGTAAATCTCAGTAATCGGAATTTGATATTGAGGTAAATCTCAGTAATCGGAATTTGATATTGAGGTCAACCTCAGTAATCGGAATTTGATATTGAGGTCAACCTCAACAATCGGAATTTGATATTGAGGTCAACCTCAGTAATCGGAATTTGATATTGAGATCAATCTCTCCTAATCTTTCTCACATTAATTAGTGACATTAATGAATATGATCTAGTTAAATTTTTTCAAAGAATATTTCATACTTTTTATCAAATTCTTCGCAATATATTGACTGCTTTTACTACTGTAAAAGTTATCCATGCTTTAATTTTTTCATAGAATTAATCCAAGATTTTCCGAATTCAAAAGAAAAGTATTTTGATCATTAATGCTTTCTTATCATCTAATCCTACCGTATACTTTACTCGCTTATGTTATTATGATAGAATTCAGTGATTATTCGAATTAAAAGTAAGCATAATTGATATCAGAAATCAGTCGATAGTTTTCTTAATGAAATTAAATAAGTTTTATTCCAAAAATTCCAATAAATTAACTATTAACCATCGTGCAAATAATGTCTTTCGAATTTAATGTGACCATTAAAAAAATAATTTAATTATGAAAAAAATGGATAAACTTAACAATAAATGGGAAAAAATTGTTTTAATAGAAGAGATGAACAAATCACTCAATTCTTTTTTAACAAATGCAATCAGATAACTTTGTGATTACAAATTATTTGCACTTTTCTCCTTCCTATTCCAAATTTGTTGCAATTTTTTAAATAACAAATTTCATCAAACAAATTATTAATTTAAAAAAAAAAGAAAAAAAATTACGGTAAAAAAGAGGAACAGAATAAATATCTGTCATAATTACATCATAATATCATCACATTCACTCCTCTTTCATTCAGCAATTTCATCCTTGTATTGTACTGAGGTAAAAATGTCGAAGATATATGATATAAGTTATCATTACCTATCATTATCACTCATTCCTCCCTAAAGAATGAAGAAATATGAAGAGGAATGTAACAGAAAACCAACCGGACAAGACTAATTATGAATCAGTAAATGATACCCATTCACCACCGTTAAACTTTTACAAACAGAACTGAAACGATTGAATCATTTTAATAAAGATTCTAAGCACTTTGCAAATTTTGGAAAATTTTTCTCAGACAAAATGCCTTCATTCAAAAATTCTCATATTATTCCTATTCCTTCATTCTCATATTTCTTTAGCAATAAGCCAGAAAGATTGAAAATTTCGAAAATCGAAAATTACTTAGACCCTTTTATTAAGCTAAATTCAAAAGCTTTTTAATAAATCGAAATTTTAATTTCAACATAGTAAATTCTAACTGAATTCCAACGGATAGTATTATTATTCATGGATTATGCTTTTCTCTAATCATCATTTTAGCTGCAATGCCACTTATGATATATGAAAGAATAGTATGTAGTGAAACAAAATACTTTACTTTAATACTAAAAAACTGAAACGCTTATATTCCCATTCAGGAATTAACTATACCTGATTGTTTCCTATCCATATTCAGTAAAAGTTAAAAATTAGAAAAGTGTTACAGAACTAGAATATGTATTTCAGATTAATTCCCTACCATTTTGCAAAAAAAGCTTTGATCTATCGAACTTTTAACTTTTTTCCATCTCTCTCAAACAACAACTGAAAGCAAATAGGAAATCCGAGCAATAAATACAATAAATCAATAAATGCAATAAATAAATCGGCAATAACTTTAGAATAATCTTGACATCGATGTCTATATTTTATACTACCGGTAGTTTTCTAAAAATGCTACAAAAGATGGTCATTACATTCTGTACATCAAAATTTTTAAAAAGCTAATAAAATAATTTACAATTGATAGGTCTAAAAAGTTTGTATCTTCAGTCTACTCTTCGTCAGCAACAATTTTCAGAGCCTCTGTTGGACTATCCTGCATTTTGGACATAGGCGTAGCTGTATCGGACACGGTGGAAGTGGAACCGGTCTGCTCACTCGATGAACTCCTAGGTGATGGCTGTCGTTGTGGTGCCAATGACATCCAACGACCTGATGATGAAGGTGGTGGCATGAAATTTGCACCACTCAGGACCGACGGTATCATCCGAGGTAATGCAACCAACGGCCTAAATTGATTTCTGCAACCGTCAATCTTTCAGAAAACAAGCTATCATCTAGTGTGTATCTAGCGATTCTAAATCTGTGAAATTATTCGTCATGCGAAAAGAAAATCAATTTCAATTATAAGTGAGTTACTTGGTGCGAACTATTCAATTCCCGTCTCAGTGCCACCGGATCAAAAATCAGAGCAGTAGACGAGCATTGATAATCTCGCGCCCGTAACAATATCAGTCAGCTTCAAAGGAAAAACTACAAAAACACAAATATAGGTCAAAACACAACTATTCCTTGGTTTACTAAATTTCACTCATTCCCATAGCTTCGATTTGCTTGAAGTCTGAAGACATGTTCATATGACGGTAGTTAGGTAGTTAGTCCACGGTAGTTAGTCTCAATCACTTAGTTCGACTATCTGACAAATTAAAATATACCTTTAATGAAATATTATAAAACATATGAATTTCTACGGATTGCTTATCAAGCATCTTAACAGTATTAGTACATGGTCAACAAGATTTGCTCTAACCTTGGTGGATGATGGATTACATTTCGCGGATCCGGTAGTAATGGTCGTCGGCCGGGTAGCATTGGTGGCATACCACCCATTCCTCGGAAAAGTGATGGTGGAGGTGGTTCAGCAGGTGATTTCAGAATTGATTTCGGTTTGGGTGGAAATATCGAAGACGTCCCAGTGGATGAAGACGACGATAGCGCTGCTGTTGCTGTAGTTGTTGTTGTTGCTGCTGATAATGATGCTGAAGAAACTACCTGCATCGATGAACAACCCGAATTCTGGCCAATGTTTACGTGCGCACCGGAAGATGATGGAGTAGATACAGCTGGAGTTGTTGTTGTTGGTGTCGGACTTTCACATTTTTCATTTTCCATTACCTAATTCATCCACTACATTACACAAAAATTAAAATAATCATAAGCACAAATTTCAAATTTCCACGTAACAAATTCATATACATTTCGCTGCATTAAATAAGTTCACTCCTCTCATCATCACAGGTAATAATTACACTATTCTACAATTCATGTACTTGCATGATCCTTTATAGCTTGTACTTTTAAGAGGCAAAGGTATCCATTTTCATTTTGAAATCGAAAGATGATTTACCTTTGGTATTTTAAAGTTTTTAAGACTTGCAAATGCAAGTGCTTGTGGAAATTCAACTTTTGGCGAAACGGTCGTTGTTATTTTTTGTTCGCTTAGTGGTCGGTCCAGTTTCAATTTCTGAAAGAATTCATTAGCTTTACCACATAGATTTTCATACATATAAGTGACCGGAAAATGGTTTGATCAATATAACAACAAACCTATGTAAAATTACTTTCCCTAAACTAAGTACAATCCTGATTGTAAGAAATGCTTTGTGATACCAAATGCAATTACATCAAAGTCCTTCAACTTGATATACAAAATTCTAGATTAAACTATAATACTGTTCAAGTACCATTTTTCGAAAACCATCAAATTCCTTTAGCTCTTAAAAATCTCAGAACCAAGTCCCATCCTTGATAGATCATTTCCAATATGATATCTGATTATAACTTTGAATATTAAATACCTTACTACTGCTACTAAGTTCGCCTTTACGTTCCCTTTTACCCGCTTTACGAGTACGTTCATCTAGCGCAGATCGATTTTTCTCCTTCAGTTGTTTTTGTCGTAATAATGCTTTCTCTTCCTTTGATCTTGATGACGAGGGCGGCTGACCAACCAAGCGCATAGACCTATTCAGGACATAAATTTTAAAGATAAAATAGGCGACAATAAAATTAATCTGCAAAAAGTAATTGTTATTCATATTTTAAGCAAAAATTAAGAAAAGGAAAATTATCAAATATACTAACGATGGTACACCACTCGATGAAGCCTGCGACGGTCCAGTAATTGGTCGCGCTGATGCTTGTTGTTTTAATTTAATCATTATTTTCAACTCTGACCCATAACCAGGCTGTTCCACATTCATCTTTGTCAAATTTGGTGACATTCGTGCACCAGGAGATGATGTCGATATTGACGGACTATCACGCTTAGCAGGGGCTGGCTGCAATGCAATCAACTTTTATAACCATCAGCAAAAGTTTAAGAGTAACATAATACTCTTTGTTGTTTTCTCTTTTCTACACTGTCAATCAACTTCCAAGAAATAGTATATTTTAGATAATAAATCTCAATTTTTTAAAATGCATTACAGCATAGATTCAAAATACCGATAAACAATCTTTTTCTGATATTTATGATTTAAAAAATTGGTAAAAATTGTGCTAACATAAATTATTTCTGCATAAGGTCAAAATGCCAAAATGCTAAAATTCGAAGCAAACAAAAAATTTCAAATATACATGAAATTTGCAATTATCTCAACCAAATTTAAGGCAAAATATTAAAAAAAATCACTATCTCAGGCGGTTTACTGACTGGTTCCGATTCATCATCGTATAAATCTGATGCTAAATACGGATTTGATGTTGTCGAGCTGTTGCTACTTGCTGGCACTGTTTTACAGTGTAACTTCCCTACTACTGCTTCTAGACTTCCTTTACGCGCTTTATGAGCTAAGAATGTCGCCGACTGCACTGAACTGTTACTGGTTGTTGTTGGAGATGAGCTGGTTAAAGGTGTAAGTTCGGTTGCTGGACCACTGCAAATATAAAAAAAGTCCAGAACTTTTTATATTTCTGAAATAAAATAAAACATATCTGCAGTACAATCTATCCGGGAAAACAAATCAATGTTAAAAAGCGAAAAAAATACATATGTTAAATCAAATACTACTCAACATAAATCCAGATTCTAAATATTTTGGGATGGTATTCTCAAAAATATGAGCGTAAATTCATTTTGAAATATCTAAAACTAGTGTAAAATGATTCAAAGATGAAATTGTACAATTAGCCAACGGAGAGGAATAAAATAAAGCGGAAATGAATAAAGAAAATCACTGAACTGAAATAGAAAAGATTAATCTTTTTATGAAAACTGAGTTTATTATTGGAAGAGACAGTAGAAAATAGTACTTATAATACCTAACGAAAACTTGCATAATATCAAAGATGAATAAATCAGAAAAAAACCGATGAATACTAAATATCTGAAGCATAAACAAATCGAACGAACCTCGATGAAACGGATGGAAGACATGAAACGGCAGCTAATGACGAAGTCTTATTAACTAGTGATAATGTTGTTGATGAGGAGGGAAAACTGGTGACGGTGGTTGTTTGTGGCAACGGAGTATTGCTATTGGCAGTAAGTTGAGATGATGGTTGCGGTATTGCAACAGGAGGCGGTGGATCAGTTTCCTCATCTGATGATTCTTCGGTCCCATCAAATTCGGAAACTTCTGGTCGATTTTCTTGTGATAAGCTGACTATAAATGATGAAAATCATCATCAGATGATAAATTATTTTCAAATGTGAACCATAACCTAGCTATCCACACTTTGCAAGATTTGGTGATATTCGTGCACAGAGAGATGATATCAATTTTTTAAAATAGTATCCTATTTTAATCTTAAAATATCCTATTTTAAGATTAAGATCTTTCGGTAGAAAAAGTTATACAAGGATTTGATCAATTTTTATACTAGTACCTATATATTCACCATTCAAGAGTGGTATTCGTCGGATAACTTTGAGCAAGTTTTATAAAACGGTATTTTGCTACAACATAACTAATTTTAATTCACTCATCAATCCTTTAATTTCTGTTTAACTCGTGAGTTCGGCTTAAGATAACCGTAAATCCTGAAGACATGAGCCAAAACAAAAAATTAAGAACTTGTTGTCCAGCAAATAATTTAAAAAATATTCCCGTTACCGGATGGCATTTGTGAAGGATAAGGTGGCATTTCAGAAAAGGAACGTTGCAACATAGGGCGATTCATAGTAAACTGATGAGAATGTGCAGGAGACGCAGGCATATGAGCAGCTTTCCGTGGTCTTCGAGGACGCCTTGTTGCTGAAGTTCCTATAAAATAGAAACTTTTTAACCTTAACTTTACTGTAGGATTCCATATGAATACAAATAACTGACATAAAAACAAAAACCAGCAATTATGGGAACTTAAATGTATTTCCAGAAATTGAAAAATATATTACCTCGAGGCTTGCGCGTCGGAATATTCATACCCCGAAACATTAAGCCAACATTTTGATCAAGAATTGGTCGAGTTGAATCCAACATTCGATCACCTACATTTCCCGCCTTACGGCCTCGACCTCGACGCTTCAAAGTCGGCTGAACACTCAATGGACCTCTGGTATTTGGCATGGCTGCAAAGGGATATGGACTTTGTCCTGCTTCCGGAAAATGGAATTGCTGAGTTGATGTTCCCATCGAACCTGCTGCTGAATTTATACGAGGTGGATCATCGAATTCAAAGACATCTGTCGGATTACTCATCGGTGCTTGCTGCTGAGAATGCAAACCGTTGTATGCAATAAAATTATGTCTTTTATATAAAATATTATAAGTTGTATACTGACAACTCAATTTCCCTTCCTTTTGTCCTCCAATCTTTTTACCGGCTCTTTTTAGATTTTTGCTCTCGCGCTAAACATTCTTATGTTACGCATCATTATAGCACCCCAAATGTTAAGTAAAAAGTCTAAATAAAAATAAACCGCAAGACGTTGGCGTGCAATATCGAGCGGTGAGAGCTGCGAAAAATTTCCTGCTTGAGAAGCACGATAACGCTCACTAACTGGCGATGAAGATTGTGGTGGCATTTGTGGCCGAAGTCTTTGGCTCTACAAAGCGATATTGAAATTAAATCTGTCCAATCAGAACTATTTGCCAAAAAACAAGTCAATTTGATAATTCAGTTAAGTCATTTTCAGTATTTGAAAATTCCAGACTTCGAATTAGAAAATAAAATTTTAAATTCATTTAATCTATTGCATTCCTAAATATTTTATATGTTCTATTTAAAAATACTGGATTCTATCTACCTCTTGATTCCCATCATACAAAAAAACTTGCCTCATTAGTGGACGGTGAACAACGTTCTACAGTAGATGAATGACTACTATGCTCGGAAATATTCGATTCACCATCATCGATACTTGCTGCCATGTCACAAATTGCATCCTTCAAAATTTGAATAAATGTCCCAAAACTCAAAAAGAAAACTGATTTAAAATATGTTTGCTAAAGTTAAGATTTCAAAACTTCTCCCTACCACAATCACTTAATATTTAAGTACTTCGCTCAGCCATTTTCTTATCACCAAAACAGCAATCTAATAATTATTGGTATCAAGAACTCCTTGCTTTCCTAAATCAAGTAATTCCAGTGCAGTGCAGATAAAGAAGTAAAAATAGAAGACCACTCTCGAGGAAATGCCAGTTGCTCCATCTTTGAATGGATACAAAGAAAAATCACAAAATGTGGAACCATAGAATAATATAATTTCCCGAATCACCCACCAATCATTTGCAGACGCAAACTTTGAATTAATTTGAATCCCAAACTTTGAATCAGTATCGAAACTCCCTTTCCTGATACTATGTCCTCTTCCTGTTTTGGCTCAAAACATGCTTCGTTTTGTTTTGTTCTTCTGTCTTTTATTGCACTTTATATTTAAATGCATCAAATATTACTTTCCAAATGTATTCGCATTCAATTTTGCTGTAAAGCAATGATTTTAACTTGTCTCTTGTGTAAGCTTTCATTTTCATTTTCCAGAAATGACTCCTGTTATTTCAGAACAGTAAACCATCTATATCATGCTGTACTAAGTTGAATTGTAGGTTTCTTATTGTATTTAAAAAAAAAACAAAAACTATACACTTAATCCGACCATCTCAACGTATCCCTTATTGGCATTCTAATACGCTCTGAAATCTTATTATCCTATTGTTGTTAAACGAACTACCGTCTATGTTAGTTTCGTATAGTCACAGTTGACTAGAAATCCGGCCATATTTATCTTCATTTGAAATTAAAATCCCCAGTATTGAATGTGAATTCCAGAATTTTCGCAAATTTTAGAACAGAAATAATGTACCAGGACAGAGAAGGCATTGATCGTCATCGTATTTTCAGAATGGATACGGCTCGTACGTGGTGCAAGCATTTCGTTACGTGGAGGTGCCATACATTGTTGCGCTCCGTTAATGGGCTTCTGAGGTGGTATCAGTTCTTCTATCTTATCAAGCTCTTTAAAAAGTGCTAATAAAGACAGCGGCGATTGCCCCCCTAAGGTTTTGCTATCACGTGTACCGTCAAGATTAATTTGTTCATCCACGACGTATTCGTGTTCTATTTTGTTGTAATTAATGCTGTTGTCCGTTATGCTTGGAACAAACAACCAAGATTGTGATATTTTAACGTCGCATTTATTATCAACATTTTCGTTCATCACAAATGGTTTTTCAAGCACAGCCAACGAAATGGCGCCTCCACGTCGCAAAACACTTCTCATCATTACTGCCAATGACCAACTCCTGTAGCAAAAAAAAGTTCAAATTTTGATTTACTGAGTTAAATGAGGTGTCAAAAAGTATTAAGTTTACGATTACCAATCCAGATATAGCACAAAATGCCACAAATTTTGATGGAATTTTAAAATGATTGCCAATCTAAATCAAAAATTTTTTTTTTACAAAGAAATTTTTGGCATCTTACACTTCAAGACACTCGGCTTTTGAAAATCAAATCCTTACTTTGCAAGAATAGCTGTGGCATGTTGCGATTCCGGAAGTACTGCTCCATTTATAACACATTCCAGTGAAACATTAATATTTGACGGTGATACATTAACACGAGCTGAAAAAAAAACATTTTCCTTTGTTTTTCAAAAGATCAATTAAATCATTGCTATGTCATCGAAGAATTCTTGATGATTACTTTTTTCCAAATATTTTACAATGCTAAAAATAAGTTTGAAGGGAAGTCGAAAATAAAAAAGATTTCCAGCACAGAAATAAATTGTAAAAATACGGATTTATTATCCAAATATATCTCTGAGTATGTAGAAGATTAACAGTGTGTGCAAAAAAGGGAAAATTGCGTTTAAAAATCATAAGAGCAAATATAAAATGTTTTTATATCTCGTAATATAAAAAATTTTCGGAAGCGTTACCTATAAAAAGATTCTTCTTCAGGAGAAACTGAAGATCAAAAGAATCGATGAAAGAAGATGCGATGCGAATATCAACAACATTTTCATCAGCACATCCACTACGGCTGTGTGCTCTCACAAGGCTTTCGAAAAAGGCATTATGAGCCAATTGTGTTCGAATAATGCTCACAAGAAAAACTACATCTTGCAAATGAGCAAATGGTATCTGAAAGATTTAGATATCTTAAAGTTACTCATAATATAATACTTCATTTTTAGCAAGAAATATAACTTTCAGATCCTCTGAAACTTTCGGAATATTCATAGTTTTCAATCGAATAAACTTGCTAACGCTAGTTACTTCACCTGTCTCAAAATGCCATCTTCCTGTGAATTTGTCATAGAATCATCAAAAATATAATGTTGTGTTGAACAGCCTGGTAAACGAACAAAAAGATCACGACATTCCTGCAAAAATTTATCAAATATCATCAAGAGAAATAGACGGATGGGAAAAATGCAGAAAAATTTAGAGAAATCCTTCAGAAATTGAATAACATTTTAATCAGTCAAATTAATCAGACTCATTTAATGCCATAACTCCCCACTCATGTTTGCTCATACTTGAGTTAACCGGAAGAAATAAATCAGTTTAACGCTTTCTTCAAAGATGTAAGAAAAGATCTACAACAAATGCAAATAACATACGCTTACCTCGCTTTCATTCAATAAATACTGGTATAAATTATATGATCCTTCAACATTCAATTGAACTGAAGCAATTTTTGAAAGCTTTTTGATTGCAGCCGATGAAAATATAATTGGTCTTGAAAAGCGCAAACAAAATGCAGCCGGTAACTGACGGCCTGACATAGCATTGCGCCATTCTCCACTATAAAATATTCAGATTACTGAAGTAGTTAAACTTTACGAGAAACTTTCATATGTTAATGTAAATGGAAAATTAATGCATACTGTGCAAAAAGTGTGGTATCCGGCAAGAATTGCGGAGCTGAACTCGAAACAATGCATAACTGAAGATATGGCTCTACATCATACAACACTGAAAAATTAATAGTAATGTAATGATTGTCTTGGATTCAACAGGTGTAATGCCATCAAAGTAATACAAGCACGACTGGCGCTTTAACAAGATATCAAATTGAACGGCAATCCCAAAAATGAAGTGTGATCATTAAATGACAGCATTCATTATTGTCTCTCAAAAATAGACTAAGAAAGCAAATTATGCAGAAATAGAAATAACCAAGTACTTTTAGCACTGGAAATGCTCATAGAAACTCGCTAAACCTAAAACAGCACTCAACTAAGATTTTACATGTAATAATTGCTATTACAGTTGTAGCAAGTTCTGAAAAACTGAAGGTCTTCAATATTCTGGGTTTTCAGAATAGAGCAGCTTACCTTGTTCATCAGTTGGAGATATGATATTACCGGAAGCAGGATCCAAGAAGATCACCGGTTCGACGAATGGGTAAATGGTGAATGGAATTGATTCAGTTCGCGGTTTGCAAAGACCCAAAATACCACCGTTTATTTGTTCGAAAATTGATGAAGCACTTCCGCACATGTTCAGAAGATCTTTTTCAGCGTATTCCAGTGACCGCAAACAATAGATCTTTTCATCCCTGCAGAACAGAAAATTTTTCACTTGAATAGATTTTAATAATATTTTATAACTAATCAACTCCATCGGTATGCAAAAAACACCTTGACAATTCTGATGGGACAAGATGAAACATAGTTGTCAATGCCGTATGTACAAGATCCCATCTGTTTCGAGAAACATAAAGTCGAAGTGCTTGCGCTTCCACCGCTCGCTCGCCAAACCAGGATACAGAACAACTAGTAATTTGTTGGCCATCAGCAGAAACAGTAATTTCAAGTGAAAAATCTGCATTTCGAATTTTGTAATATCCTGAATGAGTTTGGAATTCACACCTGAAGTAAGAAAATATAAAAATACCGATAAAAGAAATTTATGCTTCATGACCAAGATATAAATAGCAAGATATTCAGGAACTGGACAAGCAAATACATAATCCAAAAGTCAAAGGCCATTTTTCCAGAATATTTTATACACCCATTATCATGTAACACTTACGATAAGCTTTCAGCAACATGTCGTAAATGTGTGGATAAATCACGATCACTATCTGACGGCATGTGCTTCCTCATATCGGAAGCTGCTTGCATCAAATCTTCCTTATCTTCAGCAGTAAGTACAAAACGTTTCTCCTGCAAATCATCATGCATTCCCTAACTTTTCAAATTTCTTCAGACTGTCATTTATTTCTTAATCTTTTCAACATTAAAGAAATCCATGCCGAACCGAAAAGCAAATGATACTAAAACCTTAAACAAAGACCAATGTGGTTCATGTCTTTCCTTTACACATTCATTTCAGTGAATTCGTTCCACAAAATTGTTACAGTTAAAATGAAATACTACGAATGTAAAAGGACAAATTATACAGAAACACAAGCTGCATTTCCAACAATATAACAACTGAAAATATGTGATATTCTAAATCAATCCCTCGGACTCAGTAACTTGTGGCAAAATTCTCTCAAAAATGATATTCCTTTTTTTTTTTTTTTTGAAAATTTCTTCGGAACAAAAAAAAAAATCCCCACAGTTCACAGTTTTTAAAATCTCAAGATTGCAAAAGAAAAACGTCATTGTAAATAAACGCACCATAAGATTTCGACGTAAAAGTTGTGACAAATAATCCCATGAAAATTTAAGTGACGTTTGTCGAATTTTTTCCATACGAATTTCCTCTTCAACCTCTTCTAGGCCAAAATCAACTAGGCTGTATTTGCCATGCTGATCATTATCCATCACCGGTTTCTGTTCTTCCTTTTCCACGATTCTTTCTTTTTCCATAATCCTTCTGCAGTTTCCACCTCTACCAACCTTCAAAAGTTTGATTTTACTTAAGGACTGATATTTACAAGGATCGATTCTTATTACCAGGTAAAAGTCTATGTACCACATGATATACTTTGACTTCATAATGTATCAGTTTTCAACAATCAACGTAAATGAATAATCCGTTAGTCATTCAATTGTTAGATAAGTTCAAATAATATTACTGCATGGAAAAATCAATTTTTTCACATTAAGTTCACATTAACTTTGAAGAAATGATCAAATACAACTGTACACGTACGTGACACCCGTACGCAACAAATACGTCACAACAAATCTTTCAGAAATCAATATTGATGTGCTTCGATGATTTAGTTGCATAGAGCTATCTGTGTTGCATCAAACCAATCTTGCAAAAATTATATAATTAAATTGAAGAGTGCGAAAAAATAGAAAAGATATGAGGTGTAGAGGAATAGTGTAGTCGTTTGATGAATAGCAGGGAGTGTTAAAATTTGGAAAATACTGTATTTTAATAAATTAATAATTAATTAATGATTGATAGAATTAATGACTGATAGAATTAATGACTGATAGAATTAATGACTGATAGAATTAATGAATTAGCAGTTAGCTGTACGTAACATATTATCGATGATGGAGAGTAGAAAAAAAGAGATTCAGTGAATGAAAATACGACATTTTGATGGAACTTACAATTCATAATGTCATTCAAAATGAACCAATTAGGCATGATATTTTGTTACGTGTGAAAGATTATTGCGTGTAGTTATTACGTCTGGAAAGTTATTACGTGGATGAAATGTTAATGTCTAAAGAGTAGTGTATTTAATTAGGAATAACTGTTAGTTCTTTTGTAGACAAGGAAGGGAAAGTATGAGATGGTTTGAAGGAGGAATAGCTGAAGCGATCACCATAAGCCGCCAACAAAATGCGCTTTTCATCGTTAATATTCAACAACCACCGGGTAAGTATTCATGTTTAGTTTAATGTTGAAATTTTCTGAAATTGTTGATAGGAAATTAGAAATAACAGTAAAATATCGTACGTTTCTTTCGTAATTGATTTTATGTATTTTTCCTTTCATAAGAATCTATGTCCTAATTGGATTTGATATAAACTTTGTGATATGAATTGTTGAAATTGGTTAATATGCATGATAAAATAAGGAGTACGAAATAGTCCTGAAAGATCGTGAAAAAACTGCGGAACTATCTTATTTTTAATAAAAAAAAAAAAAGATGGGATATTTGAAACAAGATACACCTGATACATCAATAAACAAGGTACACTGATATATCAATAAACAAGACATACTTGATGCATAAATGATTGAATGTATGAACTAATAGTGTTGATAAGAGCTACAACTATTTTAGAGAATAAAGATGAACAAAGTATGCGAATGGCTCAGCTTTGGGATCATATTGATAATAATATTTGTCAACCAGCCTTAGTTGGCATACGTATTTTTCAAGGAACCGAAACAGCAAAACAATTTGGCCAGATATGTTAGTTTTCTTCTTACAACTTATACCAATAAAGTTTTTTGTCAATGAAACACAGCAAATGTTGTGATGTCACCATAATCTCAATTTGATGTTAAATTCCCTAAACATGATATAGCCAGCGTTGTTTAACTATTCCAGTTTATTCATAAATTTATATTACTGCATGACTTCGTTTTTGATTTTTCTTTTTTCGAGGAAAATTACTTTTTGGAAGAAAATTACAATTGAATGATTTCAGATCCCGTGTTTGTTGTACCAGCATCATATGTTATTGACTTGAAAGGGAAGCCTCTAGATGTTATTACAATCACTGATGAACTGAATGAAGAAATCTTTGCAAAGAGACTTAAGAATGCTATGAATGTAAGTAGTTTTCATCATCGAATTACTTTCAGAGACGGTTGTTTTGCTCGAATATCTGCTACAATTTCATTTTTTTTACTCTGCTGTTTAACCCATGCAAATTTCACTTTTTTTCGCCAGCTGGCCTAAAAAAAATTGTTAGCAACTTACTATTTATGTAATTGTGGCGTTAAGCAATTGATGGCGATCAAGAAATTCGGGTTTAGTGTTTCAAGTTACAGACTTTGAATGCTGCCCATCAATCTGCTTCATCCGCATCAACTGTAGATAATAAACTAGATGAAGAAACAGAAAGACAAGAATCTGCTGTTGTCAACATAGATGAAAAGATAAAAAGGTGATTTTTAATTGATATAAAAATTAAAAAATTTTTAATTTTCTTATAATTTCTTTTTTTTTAATTTACTTATATAGAATAATTACAGAAAATTTTAAAACGCAATATTTTTTCATGTATAGAGGTGCGTTGGCTTCTATATTTATTTATATTTGTTTTATGCAGTTTTTGGTTTTTTAGAGCGCATGAACTAATTGAAAAGAAACGCGAAGAAGACGGAGCTAAGGAAAAAAATGAAGAAAATCAGAAAGAGATCGAGAGAAGAAATTTGGGCAAATTAATGGCAGAAGCCAAGGTTAGTAACGGGCTTGAAAAAAAAGCTGCATGGTGTTAGTTCTAGTTGGTTCCTAATTTCGGCTGTTTATTTCCAATATTTGTGACAGTAAATCACATTCGTACATTTGAAGATGTCACATGAAGAACGCGAAAGACGTGAGATGATAGAAAAGAAGAATCGCGAAAAACGTGAGCAAGAAGCCTACTTAAAGAAAATTCGCCAGCAGATTAAGGCAGATAAGTAAGTAATGGAATTAAATGAGAGAAGACAGTGAAAGGAAGTCCTCCAGAAGTCTGAAAAGAAGTCTTTTATAAAGAAAATTTAAAAAAAATTTTACAGTGGTTACAATGAACTTTTTGAATAGTTTTCAACAGTAAGTTTGATGAAATATTTTTAGAGAAGAGCGAATGAATGGAATGTTAGATAATTTAATGGAGCAAAAGCAGAAAGTAAAGTCTGCAGATCAAATTAATATGCAGTCTTCAGTTTTAAACAAGTATTTTTTCCTTTATGCTAGTAAATGAATCATGTAAAATGTCTTACTGTTGATATGTTATATTTTTTAATTATCTAGTCGTATTTAGCGTTAAGATGCAGTACATTCAATGAATAGAGTAAAGACATTCCGGTGAATTAGAAGAAAAAATTCTATTTTCAATTATTTTTTCAAGCTTCTTCTTGTGTTTTTTACATATGCGTTGGATTTTTAGTGCAGAATGTCGCATTCAGTGCAAGTTTTCCGATGGTTCTACTTTGATACATAATTTTGCTCCTACAGATATGTTTTCCCAGCTTGTAGAAGTAATCAAGCAGGTATGACAGCTATAGTTTTTGTTGTTGATCTCTTAAGCAGTTTTATATTGGTTTTAATGATTTAATCCCGCATGAAATTTGTATTTTGTTAGTTTCACATAATCTTTTATTTCAGGATGGACGTCAAGGTGATGATTTCTATATAGTACAAATGTATCCAAGACGAGAGTTTCCTGATACCACACAAACATTTGCTGAACTGGGTTTAACGCCGTCCGCGACTGTCCTCGTACTTTCCGTAGGTGTTCATTCATTACTTGTATTTTCTGCTATTGCTTTTGCTTAAAAAATATCATTAGGATCTGCACTTTTTTCCAATTTTTGTAAAAATCTTTGAAAACTACGACCGCACTTAATTTTCGGCAGTATCAGTTCTCTAGCTTTTGAATGATGTAAGCAAACAGGATTTCATTCTCATTTAAAGTTCAAAGAAGCTCTAAGGATTTTTTTTTTTTTTACTTTCAATTACTTCTGTAGGTATTTTACACTAACATCAGTTACTTGAATTTTAGTACAATCTTTTTTTTTTTAATGACTTTAATGGATGTCAACAAATTAGTATTTTAGAAACAGAAGCGAACAATAGCCACTTACGGTAATTCCAAATGGATGGGATTACTTCAGTTTTCAATTATTTCTCCATTCCAAGCTCTATATCGTATTTTGCTTTATATGTTTGGTTATAATGCTTCTACTTCGTCGTTAACCGATGCGACTAAATCCAACAATCCTACCACTGTATCGAGGAAAGTTCGCAAAACAAAACAAAATGGCGGACATCACCGAGACCATGTTAGATAGCTAAGAATAAATTTGCTGAGTGTAATTTGCATTTTTACTTTCATCAAAAGTGTATTATAAATGCATGTTATTTTTCAGAATAAAATGTTATGTTTGAAAAAAAAAATCCATTTAGGAAGGTAACTTTCGGAGATTTCGTAACGATGAAGATTCATCACATTCAGATGACGAAGCCAGATGGAATGGTAACTCAACTCAACAACTGTAATTGCTAATTTTTGGGTCCAATGGTTTTATGATATTTTTCGTATGTTCATGTCATTTCATCAGATTAAATGTGATATTTTCATTTCATTTCTCTGAAAAGCAGATTTTAGCAGATTCGCTTAGTTCAGTACTAGTATTTTTTATGTCTGATCAGTATCAGTATAATAATGTATTTCAATTATCTAACCACTGTCAATGAAATAAATGCTATATTTTAGTGATTTACATTTTATATGTTTTAGGGAAATGAGGAAAAAAAACATGGATATAATTATATTGCATAATAACTGAAAAGAAAATTGAAAGAGTAATGAATGATTAGTTAATGAATTAAAAAATGAAGGTGAATGATTAGTTAATGAGTTAAAAAATGAAGTTAAATGATTAGTTAATGAGTTAAGAAATGAAGTTAAATGATTAGTTAATGAATTGAAAAATGAAGGTGAATGATTAGTTAATGAGTTAAAAAAAATGAAGGAAATCATGGTAAAATGAAAAAATATAAAGTGTTTAAAGATACGATGAAGGAATAAAATATTTCTCATTATTTTTAAATTAACACTTATCCATAAAATAATACTATGCAGAGTATGAGAGAAGCGCTGCAACAAAAATCTATTCAATATTTAACAAACTATTCAAGTATTTAAGTAGTTATTTTGCCCTATGGGCAAAAGTGAATTTTTCTTTTCACAATGGAAATCTCCCTTCATGTTTTTAATCTTTGCATCTAAATTCGCATTCATAATCATTCATTCAAATTGTCATACTTGTTTTTCACCTGTTCTTCTCTTTATGGAAATCATTTGAATTTTCCAATGATTATTCATGCAGTTCACCGTTATAGGTGATAGGAATATTGTTATGATTAACCTACATTTCCTTCTCATATTAAAGTATTAAAGCACATTGTGTATATGTTTAAGTGAAAAACTCAAATACACTTTTCATACAAAAGCAATTATTCGTTCAAATTAACATTACATCATTAATCTTCATTATTTATTCATCATTTAGCAATTCTTGAATGAAATAATCTCTCAATAAAACTCTGATAATTGTTATCCTATCTACCTTTTATGTTATAGTGTAGTAAAGACTGAATACAGATAGGCTGGTGAGTGACTTTTCTGTCATTTCAACTAATGAACTATTAATGATTGTTGTAGTAATTAACATCATGACCTGTAGTAGTAGTAGTAAATTAGTAGTAACGGTAGTGGTAGTAGTAGTAGTAGTAATGGTAGTAGTAGTAGTGGTGGTGGTGGTGGTTGGTAGTAGTTGAACCAGGTAAGGTAACATTGCTATTGCCCGTTAGTGTTGATGAATTATTGTATGTTATAGGTAAAGTTGCCCAACATTCTCATTTCTCATTCATTTCGTCCTTTTTACCCTAACCATTATGTGAAATCCAAACATTTAGTTGCAGACAGGAACGGCACACAAACATACACACATATACACACACATAAACACACACATACACATACATACACACATACACACACACATACACACACACATACACACACACATACACACACACA
>JARVGP010000637.1:0-34258 GCA_029876185.1 Mansonella ozzardi | reverse complement strand
CGTAGTGCTGTAAAAAAAAAAAAACAATCATTTTTGATTTAAATTAAGCTTAAATATTAGATTATGTTTTTTTCAAGCAAAACTTCAAAGCTTTTTTTTTTTTTTTTTTTTTTTTTTTTATTGTTACCATAAAATGTGAAGTTTAATTTTTTAGCAAATAATTCAGAAAAATGAATTTTATCGAAATTAACATTATTTCATTAATTAGAAAAAGTTGAACACAAATTAACTTGATGTTTTAAAATGCAATTATAGAGAAAATAGAGAAATTTCCAGGTATCCTTGGTACACATGGCCGAGAATGTAATCAATCATCACTTAATTCGGATAGCTGCGATTTGTTGTGCTGTGGTCGTGGTTACAATACGAAAGAGGAAATACGTACGGTGCAATGTCATTGCAAATTTGTTTGGTGCTGCTCCGTGAAATGCAAGATATGCACGGAAAAAGTTTTTGTTCATACATGCAAATAATGAAATAATTAATTACATTAAATTAATTTTCATTAAAAAAAAATTTCTTTAGCTTTTTCTTGAAAAAAAATTCATTTCAAAAACATTTTTATTTTTTTTTCTTTGTAAAATTCCAAATAAAAACTTTGCAGAAATTCAGTTAAGAAGCTAAACTTATCAGCCATTCTATTTCAGTTACTAATTACATCTTTAATATACATGGATAACGTACGGTAAAATTAAAATAATCTTACAATATGCAAAAAAAGTATTTTTTGTACAATTAGTCATCAGTTACGTTTATTATGAAAAATTTGGCTTTAACTATTATTAGGGCCTTCTTAATAGGCTGATATTATATATGATAAATAATAAATATCTTTTTCTTTCTTTTTTTTTTTTTTTAAAGGCTTATTTGAAATGATTTCATTTCTAATGATTATTTCAAAAGTCATTAATGATTACACTGATGCATAATGATGATATTTTTTCCATTTGTTTTTCTCAATTTTTGATTTTTATTTGAAAATGATAATTAATGTATGAATATGTTATGAAGAAAAGTATTTGATAATTTATTATTATTATTAGTTGAATAATTCATTTGCATAACAAAAAAAAATTCCATCAATGAGTGCTACAACTATTTTGTCAAATTATAAAAATGTTTCAAATTTACTTGCTTTTTTTTTTCATTTTTTTTGCTAGTTAAAATTTCTATCTCTATTTAATGTGATTTAAATATTGGCTTTTTCTATGTTACATTTTCTTTTTTTTAACAAAATTAATGAATTTTACTGGTTATTTCATTGTAATAACGCTTGTTGATATCATCGTTAGAGTAAAATTATAATTTCACTGTAATATGGCGAAAATAAAAAATGAAAAGAAGTAATTTGATCTAAGTGAAAAATAAAAAGAAAGAAAAAGTATATTTTTAAGTAATATATATTCACATTAAAATATTAAATGATTGAATTGAAATTGAACAGTTAAATATCATTATAAAATTTCAACAAAAAAATAAATAAAGAAAGAAATAAATTAATTCGTCTTTTTAACTTTTCTTAAAACGGATCATTGGATGATTGTCCTGTGGACAAACGTTCAATATTTTTGAAAAGAAAAAAAAATTGACAATTAATGCTTGTAATTAATGCTTCTATGTGTTTTTCAAAATTTCATCATATAAATGAAACTTTAGGGAAAAAAATTTACAGTTAATTTAAATATCGCGGAAACAAAAAAAAAAAAGATAATGTTTGACAAAACGTGACAATTCTACTTAATACAATTTTTACAATGAATAACATTTCATATTTGTAAAACAAATTAGATTTTAAGAATAATTATTAAGAATTCTTATGAAATTCTTTGCCTTCTTTTTTTGAAAACTAGAGCTTTCAAAATTTATACTAATTTTATTGAAAAATATAACGATTTTTATCTTTTTTTTCATTCTTCATTTTTCTGTAATTTTGGACGAAAGTTTAAATAGCAATATTATTCAGCATATGATGATAAAAACGTTTTATTTAATTTAAAGGTTTATTACAACGTTGACACGTTTACTACGTTATACATGCTACTGTTTCGTGTATTATGTCATTTGTATTGTTCTCCTTGGCCACGTACATTACGTTTTCTTCACATTTTGTACGTAGAAATGCTATTAGTGCATAATGTTTCACTTTCAAACACCCATTTCAATTATGCAATCACAACCATATACGTATAAAACAAACATGCGTGTAACGTGTTAATCAAAGACAATAACATATGTGCAAATTCAAATAACATTTATCGTTGTTATAAGCATCAAACTTATTTAAATATGTCATTGAGGTTTAAAAAAGTCTCAATTCTTATTTACATTCAAGTGATATGCTAATAATAAGCAACAGTGACTGATGGATAGTTGTAGTAACAGAAACTTGTCAACAATAAATTTCATTGAAGGATAATTAATTTCAATAATATTAATAAAAAAAGAGCGGTAAATTTTATTATTACATTATGATTGATAAAATATTTATTGCTATTAAAATGCTTAAGTGCATTTTTTTTTTAAGAATAAATTACAAAAATTTAATTATCAATTCTTTGTTTCATTTGTTTTATTTTTTTGTTTGTTTATTTTGTTAATAAAAAAATTTAATGTTTAAAAAATTAGATTAACATAATTAAAATTGTTTTTCTTTTTTTTAAAATAAAGCATTTTTTATTGCAAAATTTCATTATCAACAAAGAAAAGAACAGTAAAAAAGATTAAATTTATTTTCATTACTCCACAAAAAAACCATTTGTGTCCGCAGTTCGTTTATCAACAGTTACCTTAGCAGTTTTGGTATGCCATACCAGAATTTCACGTTCTTTCTGCAACGAAAAAAAAGGAATGAAAAAAATGAAAGGATTCTTGAATTGTACAGAAATTCATATTCATCAGTGCTTGAAATCCCGAATTTTTTTTAAATCAAAAAAGAGACTTAAAATTTCGAATTTAAATTAAGTTCCTCCTTTTCCTTTACAAATTTTTTTTAGCCTTCTCGATAAATTCAATACATAGTGGCTCCCAAATTATTTTTATATTTTTTTTAAAAATTTTCAAGATATATTTACTTAAAGGGATGTTTGAAGTATTTGTGGAGGGATATTTAGCTACAAAAAAATTGCTGTGTTAAAAGCATTGCTTACATTTTTCTATTCAGTTTAACCTGAAATGAATTAATTGAATTCATCAATTAATTATCATTCATTTTTCTATTTAACAAAGAATAATGAATTGTTTAGATCATGATGATCTCAGTCGTTTAGATAAAATAAGATTACGATAAAAGCCAAAATGTCTCAGGTATGTGATGAGTCAGCTCCATAAAAAATCTATCAACTATAAAATTATAATTTCTATTTAAATAAATAATTTTTTTGTATGAAATCTTTTTATCGTTTTTTTTTATTGTTATGCATTTAAAAGTTATTTAAATCAACAATGCAAATTTAAGGCAGTGGTTGATGAATAAATGGATAATAGTAATTAATTTAAATGCATCGCACCTCATCAAAGCCGAATGGCTCGAGATCAAGAGTATTAAGGCCGAGATCTTCAAGGAAACACGTTTCTGGTGCACCGAGACCGCGCTTGCACGATTTACCAAAAACTGCCGTTGAACTTTAAGAAAACGAACTTCATTTTAAACGAAAAATAAAAAAAAAATAGAGAAGCAAATAAATAAAATAAAAAAACAATTTTAAGCCGTAAACTTGAAAATTCTTGCAATTTATATATTATTTTAACTGATACGATGAAAATTAATTAAATAAAACTAACTTTGTATTTTTTTAATACACAAAGAAAAAAAGTAATACAACTTACTTAAGAACAACATCTAAGGCTACAGCAAAACCAGCCATATCAGTAGCAAATTTCCTCTTCTTATGCCATACCACATTCCATCCTATCACTGTTCCATTAACAACCGCGGGTGATTCCACCAGTGCACCACCAGCAAAACCTAACTACTTTCAGCAAATTCAACTGAATCATCAATTTACGAATTTTAATATAACGACCCTACAGTGATTTATCATTCGATTAAAATGATTAAATTTCGAAATCTGACTTTGAAATGTTGCAAATTTCGGCGATAAATTAACTTTCTATTATGCTAATATCTTAAATCATCTTTCAACACCGTTATAGTTTTATCGGCTAATTTAAATTTAAATTATATCGAAATTAAAAGGAAACTCAAATTATACTGAAATTAAAAGCGATGATTAAAATGAAACAAAAATGTTTTTTAAATTGCTCACCAACAGCCCATATTCCAACCTTTTTTACATTCCTTATATAATCATTAAATAATCGAATATCATATGAATTATCATCATCGGCAAAATAAACAACTGATTTGGCTGATTCACCATTTATTATATCTGAATTATTACGTAAATATTGCAATGCCATAGTTCGTTGATACCAACCACGTCCTGAAAATTTCAGCTTAATTTAAATGATTTGCTTTACCCCCCAAAAAACTATCCTCACAATTATCACCTTAATTAACATTGCTTATAAGTAGAAATGACGATGATGATGATAATGATGATGATAATGATAAGTGCACTGAGTTATATTGAATTATTCTTACAAAACTACTTAGAATTCTATTACGTTGAAATTCAAATTTGAATTAACAAATGATATCAAATTGATCCTATGATCAAAATTTAAATTATCCCAAAAATAATTAATTAGATTTCGCAATTTTTTTCCACAATGCCAAAGATCAAAGAATAAATTTAAGACAAAAATGTAATAACCAAAAATAGAAAAAATAAATTATCTCATATTTGGATTTTGTAGAACCAATGATTGAACTGACATAGCAACATTAATTTTATTTTGTTGGATCATTTTTTTTTCTGAAATCAGAAAAAAGAAACGTAAAAGAAAGCTTAAAAAAAGAAAATAGTAGAGGGAAAAGATGCAAAAACAGAAAAAAACATATATAACTTGAAAACTTTTTTTTTATCAAAAAATACATTTTACAAGCAAGCCATTTTCACTATCACTGTACATTTCTCCTAAAATACTAATTAACTATCATAAATGATAAGCTGATAATTGAGAGTATTGATAACTTACGTGGATAACCTGGAGGTGTTTTAGCTGAAAAGTATGTATATGGTAAAGCAGTACGATTGAGCAATTTTTCAACAGCTTTCACTTTATGATTTTCATCCTCAATAACGATCCAATATAAATTCTTAATATGTGATAATGTATTTGCCATCCTGAAGAAAAGTATCATCAATTGTTTCATGACATTTAATTTATTAAAATTAAAATTAGAAAGAAGAAAACACAAAAAAAAAAAACGTTAAATTCCGCTAATTTTATTTAAGATGCAGTTAGGTCATTAAGATTTATAAATTTTATTTTTTAATTGGAAAAAAATTTCTATTTCAATTTAATACTTTGTTCTAAACTCTGTTCACATTTGTATGTTTCATAATTTATAGCACAAAAAAAATTTATTTTTTTTAAATTGAACAAAACCTTGTCATATCGGCTAATCTTGTGCGTCTTCGATAGGTTGGTGTTATGACAATAATTTGCGGAAAAAGCTGAGATGATATGATTACTTTTAGAGGTTTTTGCAATGCACTTGATGATCTAAATATGGATAATCAAATCATTCTAAGCTGTGTCACAACGATGACCCCTGACCTTTTATGAATGACATTTGCTGATAATTTCGCTATTAAACAATGATATCATATTTAATTGCAGAATTGTTTTTGATAATTCAGTGATTTATGATAATTGAGTGCAATAGCGTACAAGAACTTACCGAATGGATGATGTAAATTGTATAATTAACAGTAATATAAATATAGCAGCAAAAATACGTAAGTAATATATCATGTAGGTTCGATGGCGTGATCCTGAGCTTCGTATTTGTCGTAAGCATTTCTCCATTGAATTTTCATTTGTGAAAGGAAGAAATTGCCTGTTTTTTAAATTAATACTATATATTACATCTTCTAAAGAAAGTTGTACAAATTGTTTGAACTTTCGTTAAGTTATCATTTAATCACTTCTTTGGCATATGATAATGATTAATGATTTAATCAATGACATTATTTAAGTTAAATAATCATTTAATTATTAATACATTATCAAATTAATTGAAAATTATAAGCTAATTGACAAATCTTAATAAAATAATCACTAACGTAAAGGAAAAAAAGTTTTTTAAAACTAAATTCCATTAAAAAAATTTTCTATAATAAATTCAAAATGAAAAATGAAAATGAACATGAAATGACTTTGAAAAGAATGCATAATAAAAAAAAAATTGCTGTGAATGAAGGTGATTATTTGTTCACATCCATTTACATGTTTTTAAATTTTTTAAATCTTTTTGAAATTTCATTGCTGATGTTTTAATTTTTTTTCCTCCCGATGGAATCAATATGAATACATCAAGTATGCAAAAAATAATTTGTCAGTAGCTAATAAATTTGTCAGCAAATTTTTTAAATATATTTTGAATAAATTTTTTCCAAACAATTTCCTATCGGTGAAATTCTGGTAGCAAAATAATTAGAGAGAAGAAATCAAACACAAACAAACAAAAAAATAAAGATGCTTTAATTTTTTAAATTAATTTGATAAAATTAAAAAATCGAAGTTTAATTAAATGAAAAAATTTCGAGAAAAGAAAGAAAAAAAAAGGAAGACAAAGCAATATTTTTTTCTTTTTTTTGAAAATTGTTAATTTGTTAAACGAGTTATGTAAGTTGAAAAATAGGTCAAAATAAGAAGCTGAAAAATAAAGCAGAACTTATAACATTTATCACCTACACAACCGGACTTCCTGATTTTAGTATTTGTCACATCTGATTAATATAATTTTTGAAGCATGTAGACACAATGAATTTTTGTGATAATAAAAGTTAAAAATAACACAACAGATTTTGTTCGGATAAAGATATATATGCTTCCAATAAGCAAATTGAAATATTTAATTGAATTACGCTGTTATACTACTTTGCTAAATCCAACATATGTAATTTGAAATTCAATCAAACATTTTTACAATGTTTGATTTTTTTTATTTCTATAATGAATAACACATAAAAATATTTTTATTGATATGCTTAAAGTTTTCACAATGATAATGCAACAAAAACTTTTGTCTCAGTGTTTGTCATTTTGCGCAATGCGCCAAAATCTATTTGATTTTAAAATTGCACTAAATTTTAGTGAAATTTTTGAAGCAATAAAGACAAAAGAAAAGAAGAAACATGAAGAAAATGTTTAATGAAACGAAAGATAACAAAAAATTTTTTTAAAAAACAAATTCAAATTTTCAAATAGAACATTTAACAGATCTAAATTTCGACAATTTTTCTTTCCTATTTCCTTTTTTTATTATATTAATATCATACTAATAAAAATTTTATCGCACCAACAAATTTTGTTAAATTTCAGTTTATACCGTCATGTACTATTTCCATTTTATTCACATTTTATCGATTTTTAAACGAATGACATAAATTTGAGGAAAATTTGTTAAAATGACATTGTTTACAAAATGACACTTGATCATCTATTCATATCAGCGATTAAATTCATTCAAACATGTGGCGTAATAATTTTGAATATATAAGAAAAATTTAATTTTGGCATTTTTTTTTTGGAAAATTTTTCACAAAACATTAAAAAATTTCTCAAAAAAAATTTTATTAATTGATTGAAATAAAAATAAATTATTGCAATAATATAATTTATTAAATTTTCCTAAAAGTTAATGAACTGAGAAAAGAAAAATTAATTGTGATGAAATTTTTATGAATGAACAATATAAAGTGTTATCGGTATTATGTTAAAAAATTTTTCGTATGGTGACTTGTGCAATGAAAATAATGCATTTTGCAATGATTTTTTTTAAATTGGAAACAATGAATTGAATATTGTGTAGATCAAATAAAAACAAAAAAAATTTGATGAATTCTACCGACTGTTTCATTAATTATATCCATTTACATTCTTTTCGATAAGCAATCAGAATCAATGTGATTGTGACTGAGTAAATCGAATTCAGTAAATCAAAGTAACACTTTATTTTTATTTTTGCTCCCCCATCAAATTTTTTCAATTTCGAATTTATTTCAAAGCTACAAAAAATTTTTAATTCCCATGACAAACAAGCATTTCGAGAATAAATAATTGAAATCATTAATTCTAATAAATAAATAATATCATTGCTATAGCACAATCAAATATATTAAAATTAAAAAGTAGGGAAGAGATGGTCTAAATACCAGGTGTTGAAATATAATAAATGATTGAATATGAATGAACAATGGATTAATGGACGGTGCATAATTTGAATATAACTTTGTCATTTAATACGATTTTCGCGATAGCTGTTTAAATAAAATTAATTCCTTCTGCAAATAATTTCATAATAGCACTAGAAGAGATTTACAATTGCTACTATCACTACTACTGCAATTATGATTATTATCGTTATTGTTGCTGCCATTATTACTAATACTACTACTATTATTATCACTGTCATCATTATCATAATAATACTGAAATAAAATTTGCCTAGTACTATAATTATATTTATAATTAAAATTATTATTGTTACCGATTCTATCATCAATATCATAGTCATGCTGAAAGAGATTTGCCTATTACTATTACTATTGTTACTATTGTAATTATTATTTTCGTCTGCTACTACTATCATCATTACAATCATTATAATTGCTATAATTATCACAAATAGCAATTTTAAATATCACTAAAACATTTAATCATATCTTTGTGACACCAAATGATAACTTTTGTTAATTAAAAATGTTCAAAAAATGTGCGATTTTTTTAATGCTCAAAATTGTTAAAAAACAGTCATCGAATAAAAAAAAATGAATGAATTTAAATAAAATAAATGCAGAGAACCATAGTGAATTTTGTGTTAATCAAAATTTTAGGCGAATTTTCAAATTTTCTTCTAACTGAAATTGTCAACGGAGAAAAAAGAAAAAAAGAAAATAAAAATATCGAAATGATGAAAGGATGTGAGGAGAAAGGCGAATATAAGAAAAATTTTTATCGCTTCAGGCATATTACCAAAACAACTCATGCTTGAAAAATATTGCATAAATTTGATTGAAAATGGATAAAGAGGTAGATGAGTGTGAAATAGGTTGCGGGAAGGTGAAAGTAGAAAAAGGCAAATAACGATAAGGAAGAAGGAATGAGCGCCGCGGGTAAGTAGGAAAAGGCAAGTAACGATAAGAAAGAAGAAGAAGGAATGAGTGCCCCGAACGAGATCAGACAACACGGGACGTCACGGGTTTCATTGAAATGCGATTTGAAAACAAGAAAATATGAGTAATTTAAATGTATCCCCGAAATTATCAATGTGTTATTTTAGCTTCGAAATTTCTCTATGAAAATAACAAATTAATATTTAAAAAAAATTTCTGTGAGTATAATAAACGAAATGATTGAATGAAATGATTTTATTGAATTGAATAAGTGAACGAGTTTCAATTACACAATTTCTATGCTATCGATTCATTTCACTTATTTATCAATGGCTATGACTAAGTGTTAAAATATGAAAAATATAGGGCCAAAAAACAAAAGAGGAATGAAAATTCTATCTATCATTATCATCACATTGTTAGAAATCATTTCATGCTTTCATTGCTTATTTTATAAAAAAGATTTCCTATTAAAATTTACATTCTTTTTTTTCAAGCCATAAAAATTCAAAAATTTATTTCATTGTCATCCTTTTTTATCATCTTTTTTTTTTATTTCGTCCTTTTTTCAAATTTCACTTTTTTAATTCGCCTCGCTTCTATCTTTCATTCATCCTTCTCTTTCTCTCTCTTTTTGTAATTATTTTAATTTCAATCTTTTTTTTTTACACTAATTTGAAATAATTTAATTTGAAAGTTAAGGAAAGATAATGAAACTAAGAGTTTCTTCTTCATTTTTTTACTTAATTTTCAACTGTCAAATCGATCATATTATTCAACAACTATTTTTCTGTTTTTTCCCCTACCTCTCTCTGTCCTTTCGCTTAATTCTTTTCTCGTCTAATTAATTCATTTTGGTAGTAATGTGTAAAAATTGAAAACTTAGAATAATTCTCTTTAGACTATTTTTTATTTCCCGGTTATTATTTAAAATTGTGCAAGTAAATTGTGTAAAATTTAAAATTGTGTAAAAATTGTGTAAAAAGATAAAAGTCACTTAAGTTTTGGAGCTTGATCGATTTGATCAATTTACAAATAGCAATACAAAATAGTAGTAAAGTAAAAACGAAACTCATTTTGATCAATCTGTTTGAAATGCATTAAAAAAGCAGTGGTAACATTTCTGCACTTCAATTAAAGTTCAATTAATCATTAATTACGATTCAATTGAAAATGAATGAAACTAGGATGACAGTAGTAGTAAGAATTTTACTTTTTCCAGGTGACATACATAGGAATTACATCAGGTATAATTCATCAAAAGACCATTTACAATTTTAATAGTTTATAGACGATCAGTTCATTCACAGATTTGAAAAGCGGAGAAAATGGTGAGTTGCTTCACTAAATTTCAATCCAAATTATCAGTATGATACTAAACTTTCTTTACTTGTACAACAAGTGAAATTGCAAAAAAAGAAGAAAAAATTTTTTGATAAATGATGAGTTCGTTGATAATTGACAGTAAATTTCGTTTCAATTTTGCTACTCTTTAAAAAAAGACCCCTCTCTTCCCTTTCAACCTTAAATATCACTGATAAAACCGTTTCGGGAAAACTTTTCAAGAAGTTGGCAAAAAAAAGTGAAAAATTTTGGCATCTATCTATTTTAGCTTAAACTTATTTATTTCCGTTTTCCAAAAAAAAAAGCTTAAAATTATGAAATGAGATTTAAACGGATGGATTTAAATGATTTGCTGTTAACCTTAAACTCTAAATTCATAAATTTTTGAGCTAAAAATTATTTTGGGAGGAAATGTTAGTAATTATGCTTGCAATTTAATTTGTACTGATACTTTTATGTTATACATATAAGGCATGCAAGATTAAACTCGCATGCAATTTATTTCATGCATTAATTCTAATTAAATTTTAAATGGCAAGTTAATTAGAAATGAGATAATTAGATTGAAATTTATGAAGCAAAAATGAAATGATTGTTGACAGAAGAAAGAAAAAGATCACTATTAATAATAATATTGTGAAAATGATAAAGTTTTTTATTTAAAAAAAAATTTGGAAGTTCCCAAAAAAACTATCAATTATATTTTATTTATTATTGACTCGTCTCCTTTCATTGGCTCAAGATTAAAAAGGAATTCAGGTTAAAGATTTTTCAGAATTCAGGCATATTATTCACTAGAACGATGTTAAATGACAATTATTTGCTTTTCAATACAATTTTTTAAGTGTTTTGTTTCTGATTTTTATTTCCATAATACTATTAGAGTAAATAGTTAAATTTAAATTTGAACTATGTAATATTTTAATTTGCAAAATACACAAAAAATTATTTAGCATATCCAGACATCAAAAAATAGTGGCTAAAAAAACAGAGACATTTTCAGTTCTTTTTTTCTTCAAATTCCCTAGACGAAAAATTAACAAAATTTGACGAACTTCCTTTCTACATACTTATCACATAATAGAAGATAAATGATGAATTATTTGAGTGATGTGATAAAATTGTTAGACGAAATTTTGCAAGCTTTGGGGAATTATCAAGATTAAAACGAATGATTGCATTTTTAAAACGTCAGCAAAACCAGTGAAATGTGTAAATTCAGCAATCTGAAATAACAAACAATAATTTTAAACATGAATTTCAATGCAACAAATTTTTATTTTACAAATTTTTTTCTTATAAATTTTTATTTACTGCATTCAGCGAAATTTATGGAAAAAAATGAAAAAATTTTAATAAACCCTTAAAGTATTAAATTACTTTTAATATAAATATAATTTTATTGAAAACAAAAAAAAGATCTAGCATTGTTGAAATGTACCGAAAATGAATTTTCAGCCCTTAATTAATTAAACTATAATAAATTTGATGCCTTTATCCATTTTATTGCAAGTGTTAGAAATTCTTCGTTAAATTTGAAAAATTTTCCAATCTAATTATATGGATGAAGAAATAAAATAAAAAAGGTACAAGGAAATATTTTTAAAAGAATCTCGAAATTATTTTTTTTTTAAATGAAATAATAATAACTGTAGTGGGCAATTAAATGTATCATGAGTTAATGAGAAAAAAAAAGAATAATCTGAAGCTAGTTGTCTACCAAAATCTGAAATCAGTTGCCTATCATTTAATTATTTAACCAATTTGCTATGGAAAGTCAAATATTCACCTATTATACGAGCAGTAAAGAAATTCACAACAAAGTTTCAATCTATACGAGTGCATCATTTTGATCATTTCGGAACTTTGTGCTTTTTCAATTTATTAAAAAAGAATTATTTATCATATGGAAATTTAAATGAAGTCTTTTATTTTTGTTTCGTAACTTTTATTCTTCTCCGCACTCATAGTGACAAACATAAATGACTTCGCTTAATCATTACAAAATGGGAAAAGTAACGCTAAACAAGTTAGTTAATTAACTAACTCGTTTTTAAAACAGGAAATTGAGCATTTAAGCAAACACTGAAATTAATGAACAAAAATGTTATTCACGAACAAAAAAGAAAAAGGAAAAAAACAAACAAGAAAATTACCTTAAATTAGTTTCACAATTTAACAATTGGAGAAAGTGATGAAATTCGAAATTCTTTTGCTTAATTTTTTCACTTTTCTTCTGTACAACACATTTTTATTGTAATTTCCTTTTTTCTCTTTAAATAATTATTTGATAGAATTTTCTAGTTTGTTTAAAGAAAAAATTTTTGCATAAAAAATTGTTTGATTACAATGAAAATGTTTTCAAATTGTTGAATTGCATCCTGATTATTTACTGCACTTCGATTAATGATCATTCCGTACGCTTCGTTTTGAATGTTAAAGAAATGAGAAAAAATTTAATTTACAAATTGTTTGTTTTTACAAATTTGCAAATTGTTGTTGGCTGTCGCTGTTGTTGTTTTTATTGTTGCTATTTTGTTGTTGTTGTTTTGTGCAAAGAAAGAAATAGAAGTGAAAAAGAAGAGGAAGGAGAGAAATTTAATGAGTTTTTATTTACTTCTATTAACACGATTAGTTCTATCAGCAAACAGCAACAAAAATGATTGTACTTCTGTTGTTTTTGATATTTCCGTCAAAATTTTTTCTTTCCTTTTTTGTTTTTCCAAAAAAAGCAAAAATTTTGAAACAGTAATCTATGATCAAAATTATCAATCAAATTTTTTTTTTAAATTTTTATCAAAAAAATTCATTTACAAAAAAGAAACGCATAAATTTGCAAAAAAAAAGGTTACTATAAAATTGAAAATTTCTTTTAGCAGTGAAATGAAAACGATAAATTTTCATTTTGTACGAAAGAGAGATGAGAAAAAGAAAAAAAGTTAAAAGTTGAAATTTTGCGATAGTTTCAATAGCAAACAATGTTTTGTAAGATTTATGTTCAACTGTTCTTCAACACTGTCGTATCGTACGTTGACCTTCAAATCAAAATTTACAATTTAATGAGTCATTTATGCAAGTTTAAACTCGGCAAATGTGATCAGTGAGTGCAAAAAAATTGAAAACTTTTTCAGTGTTACTAATATACTGTTCTTAGTTTTAACGAAACGACTTGCAAGAATCTGTTAAAATTAAACCAAACTTTGATTTTGATGTTTAATCAGAAGGTTAAATATAGCACTTGGAAGTGTCATCTTAAATCGATTAAAATTTAAGGACATTCGAGAAAAAAGCAAAAGGAAAAAAGGAAGACGATGAACATTTTCAAAATGCAATTCCAACGCTTGCTCAAAAGTATTCCACTAATGATTAAAATTTGTTATAAAATTCATTAAGAAAAAATTATCATGAAATACAAATCAAAAATATTCATTTCTCTAATTGACGCAGTAAATTCATTAAATTTAGAAAGTGTTGCGGATTTAATTAATTGCGTAAGAGAAACCAACAACAAACAAGTAAACAACAAATCAAACAAGAAAGCAAAAAAGAGAAGGAACAAAACAACCAAAGATGTAAATAAAAATGAACAAAAAATCAAATAATGAAAAAACAGACAAACAATAATTCGAAGCAAAACTGTTTTATATCTGATAAGCAATAATACTGTTGACACCGAAAAAATTAAATGAAATTCCACAAAAAAAAGAAAGAAAAGAAGAAGAAAGGACACTTCTTCGATGAATGATTTAAATGGAAAACTTTCGTTTCCTTTAATGGCTTCTGTAATTATGCGAATCGTTGTACCTAAAATAAATTGCTATAACTATAATTTCTATGTTAGAATGAAAACTACACTTAAAGTTGTAAAAAAGTAATTTTTAAGTCAAAATATTGTTGAACTTCCATTTAATTCCAATTTGTGCATTTTGAATCATTTTTGAAATAATCTATACAGAGGGAAAGAACAGTGAAAGGATTATCTTTTTATAAATCAAATTTTAATTTAATCGTTATTTAAATGTCACCAACTAAATTAAAATTATGCTACAAATAAATTTCACTTATGATTAAATGAAATGGAATTTTTAGTTTCGTGAAGTTAGAATACATTGCAAATTTTGACAATTTGGAGAAAGAGAACTTGAAAGTTTGACATTTATAATTCACTGTGATTTTATTAAAAGTATTACTAATTACTTTTGAAAAAAAAGAAGCTTTGCGAATAATGCTAAATTACGAAATCAAAGCTTGAAAAGTTATTTATACGTATACAGTAAACTGTTTTTAACTATCAGTTTTCTTTTGCTTAAGTATAGAAATTTTGTCGTTTAGTAATTTTGGAAGCAATATAAAAGGATGGAATTCATTTAAAGTGACTTTAAAGTGACCCGACTGAAATGTTTTAGAGATTGGAAAATGAAATATGCAAATGCTTTTTTTTCTGATTTCACAAAGTTGAAATTTAAGAAGTTGCAACATTTTCTGCTAATTTGCAAATAGTTGAATTTATCTGTAATTTGATATAAAGTTTCATGATTAATTATCAGTTATTTGAATTAGCGAAAAAATTAATTAATAGATTTTGAAGTTCAGTGATTCTCTTCTGAGACCTTATTAAAAATTTCATACCGAAAATGACGATACAGTAAGCAGTCTTGCAAAATATGTGATAATAATTTCTTGCTTAAAACAAAATGACAAATAACTGCTCAGCATTTCAATCAAAATAATCATTCTTTTCATATATTTTCTCATCGAAATTATTTTAATCAATTTGTTTTTGTTTAAGAAACACAAAATAATAAAAATAACAGTTTTAAAATTAAAGAGATAATTTGAAATTTTTTTTTTAAAAAAAAGGAAAGAAGAGACAGAGTGGTAAGATAAGAAAGGAAACATTTTTTCGGCGAAGGAATTTTGAAAAAAGTAAAAAATTTACAGAAAGTTTAAATGGAAATAATAATAGAGGATAAATAATGATATAATGAATTACAAGATTTCAAATAACATGCAAACACTATTTAAAATTCTACATTCCTTAATAAAATTGAAAAATTTCATTTTCTCTAAAAATTATTTTTTTTTTTCTTTTAAATAAATGCTATGAAATTCTGTTTTGCATTCATATCAAAGACTACTTTTTGTTGTTTGCATAACTTTTATATTTTTTGTATGAAATAATCATAAATGATTGAAAAAAAGTGCGGCCAAATTAAAATTACACAGTGCTACATTTTCGATGCAAATGTTGGAAAAGTAATGAAGAGAATTAGAAAGAAAAAATCGAAAAGTGTTTGTGCATATTTTATTCAACTATTTTCGAGTTCTTATTTACCTGAGGTAATTTCTTCCTTTATTGCAGTCTTAAATGCAGCATTTGTGTAACTAATTAATGATAGTTAATTGTTAGATAATTGAAAACAAACGATTATTAAAAATTTAAATGAAAAAGTATCTAGCATAAAATTGTGAAACTTTTTCATCTTTTTTTTTCTGAACATTTTTTTGTTAAGAAATGATGAAATGATAAAAAAATTTGCAAAACAAATCAATAATGACATCAGGAAAAAAAAACTATCACTAAAATGAATTACACATTTCCTAGTCATATAAACTAATAGTTTTATAAACAATTGTTTTGTTTAATTGAAAAAAAAATCAATGCAACAATTTCTTCATCGGCCAGAAATGAAATCAATTTATCTCGAAAAGTTTATGTGTGTAACAAACTGCTTCAAATTACATGCTACAATTTCATTCGTAAGTTATTCAAGTCTTTTAAACTTAAAATTTCGAATATTTCAAAAATTTTCAGCTACTTCCAAAATAAAAGAAAATTATTATTAAGCAAATTTGCATGCAAAATGAAAATATTAATAATTTTAAAGGCAAATTTACGAAAAAAAAACTTTACGAAAAAATCTAAGAAAAGAAATAAACTTTTTTTTGGAAAAAATTTTTACATATTTTAAAGTGAAATGAAATGAAATGAAATGAAACATTTTGGAAGTATAGTTATCAAACAACAAAACAAATTCATCACTGAATTCGTTATGTGTGTGGTGAGGAATTTTTTTTTGTAGCATAATATCAATTCGTTCTTTTTTTCCTAGTTACCATTCTCTTTCCAAGTATTGTTCCAGGAAAATTCAATTTTTCATCAAATACACTTTTTCTTTCTATTTTCGCTCTTTTTTTTCTCCATTTCTTTTTCCTCTTTTTACTTTGCACAGAATATGAAAATCTTTCCACAGTCGCTGATTTTGTTCCTATCAAATATTTGTCAATGTAGTTAGTGACCGTATTTATTTTATTTCATTTTTCTCAAATGTTGATATTATATTGTTCGACAATTGAAAATAATGGAAATGAAATTTGAAAGAGTTTAATTTTTCGTGTACCAAATTTATATTCAATTTTAAATGAGTAAAATACCAATCAAACAAAGCAATTATTTAATAATAATTACCAAATTATTTATTATTACATTATTCGGCAGCAAAAAAAAAAAGAAAATTAAATAAAATTTTGTTTTTATACAATCATCATTATCATCAATGGATCAAATATTCCAAATTGAATATGGTATAAATAGAATGTAATAGAAATGAATATAGTAAATATTATCTATATATATTTATATATTTATTGAACTTATGTGATGGTAAATAGAAATATGAATGAGAATTTGAGGTTGTATAACTAATAGCCAGTAAAAATTTGGAAACAAAAAAAAAATTGGAAAATTTGAAAACAAAAAAAAAAGGAAAATTTAAAAAATATATCATACAGCTGGTAATCATAAGTTGCATAAAATATGTTATTTAATTACAAATATCCAATTATATGAAACTTTTAGTTATTATCACACATTGCTATTGTCAAAATAATTATCCATTTAATGTCATTTTCTTCCTTTGCTACTATACCGTTATTGCTTTTTTCCGTTTTCCACAACAATCCTATTGCAGAAATTTGTTTTCAAGCTATTGTTAATATGAAATGAAAAATGAAATCTGCAAAAATTTAATATCACATAAGAAATTTAGATATTTGAAATGATGATTAAAAGAAGCAAATATTTAATTTTAAGCATTGAATTATTTGTTAAAGCTTGTGTTAAGTAAACAAAAAAAAATTTTATTGAATAATCATGATTCATTATCTTTGCATCAAGAATTACCAATAAAAAAGTTTTTTTTTCTTTTCAAGTATAAAGGAATTGACCAAATTCTAATCTTATTCAAATTTACTAGCTGTATGGCATTTTGTGGTATCGAGTGACAATAAAAGACTTCGCAGTTTCATAAGGCAAATAATCATTAAAAACATCGAAATATAACCAGTCAATAGGAACTTATTGCTTTTTTTTTCTCCGTTATAAGAAAGATCAAACTAATAATTATCAAGATATCAAAGCTAATAGTTATTAAATTAAATTAATTATGGAAATTGAAAAAGGGCTTTGAACAATCGGACGATTATTTATAATACAATTTAAATTAACATTATTGTTAATTATTATTATTACTGAATAATTGTTAATGTCATTTTTTCTTTTGTCTATACTTGCGTTGAATTATCTTAAAACGGGTTTTAAGATTTTTATCTCAGAAATTTCACGTACAGTCATTGGACGATTCAAATGTCAAACATTCATACCTAAATGCATTATTTCTTTTCACTGAGTGCAATAGCACATATGAATAAGTTCATTAATAAAAGTAGCAATAATTTATTAATTTAATTCAACTGTAAAAAATTAAAGAAATCATTTACTCGTTTGAATACCAAATGAAAGAAACATACATTTTCACTAACTTCAGCAATGAAATAACTGCAATAAGAATTATGGTGGCAAATCAATGATAACGGATAAATTACGAAATTGTTACAACAAAAAGAAAAAAATCCGGATTTAATCAATTGAATCTTTAAAGTTTAATTATAATAATTTATAATTTAAACATTGTCTTAGATTTGAGATCAGAAATTCAAAGAATTAAAATAAGAATTAAGATTACATAACTTAACTTAATCATCTTAAATAACATATCCTTCATTAGACATATTTCGAGTAGAAATCGTTAACATAATTAAGACTAATTAAGTCGATATATAACATATTAATTAATTATTTACTTAACTGAGTCATTTTGGGTTAATTTATCTTCATTTTAACGATAATATATGTTAAAATAGCACATTGTTAGCTAAAAATGTTTTCCTCAGTCATTTGTAATTAAAGGCAATGACCAATTAGAGTGTCCACATACAGCTTAATTAGCACAGTTTAAATACACATATAGCAAAATGAAGTTTCTATATACATTTGTTAATAGGGAATTTCATTGGGAAAAAAGTGGATGAACGCTTGCAGGGGGTATTGATTGGGAAAAAGTACTCATGATTGTGGCGGTGATGGTGACAATTGCCAATTAGGTCATTGTCATTTCTGCTATATTTTCTTTTTATATTCAAAAGAAAAAGAAAAAAGGGTGGAGAAAGAAAGAGTGAGAAAAAAACTTCTATTTCACGCTGTATAAATTTACTGAACAATTAAAGATTAAAATAAGTAAAATTTATTAAAAATCAATCAAAAAAAAAAAAAATTAGGGAAAAAAATAAAGTTTGAATAATACATCTATTTATTTTTAATTCATCAACTTTTCCTGCAGTTTAAAATTATATATGTTTGAATCATTTTTATTCGTTTCATGTTAAATAAGACAAAATTAAAACGTGTAAGAAATTTTTATTAAATTTTAGCAGCTATAAGTACACTAATAGGGTGATAGTTCAAAGTATACAATTTTGAGTAAAAAAAAATGCACTTGAACTTGAAATTTGCACTTGAATTTTAGACTTAAGTAATATTTACATAAACTACGACGATATTAAGATTGAGAAACATTTCCGATTCTTGATTCAAATTCCTCATTGTTAATGCATGTTTTTGTTTAGATGAGTAAATTCATTCATAGTTCCTTCTGTGTTGAATCTTTTGATTGAAAACAGTAAAAGTAATATTGTGAAAGTCGTAAAAATATCCCGATAAAGTGTGTCAGCGGGTTAATAAGTTTCTCGGTGTTTCATAAAAACAAAAAAAACTCTGCAAAATAACGAGGAAAAAATTAGGTAAATTTTTAATTAATTCTGCATAATTTCACAGTACTTACTTGCCATTTAATTTTACATCCCAATTGGTGTAACGAAACAATTACTGCTTGATGCCTACAGCGGAAAATGTTTGGAATTTATTTGGAATGCCGGAAATACGACGAAAATGTGTCGTATATTTTTGAAATATGATAAAATTAATTTTGAAACAAATCATTTCTGTTTAAAAAAAAATCAGCGAATCATTTAATTATTTAATTGCGTTAATATGTTTTTTGTTTTAACAACAACAAATATGCAAAAGTATTTGTTGGAATTATGAATCATGCTATGAAATAGGGGAATTTCTAGATTTTCTCTTACACAAATCTCTGAAATATCGAAATTCCATTTTAAACATTTCATTTGTGCACTGTGAAAACAATTCATTGATGCAAACAACTTTTTTGAACAAAACAGCTCTTAAAATTTAATCTTCACTTTCAATTATCAGAATCAAATTTTATAATTAGAAAAAAAAAACAGAAAACTCAAAAAAAGACAACAAATTGAGCCTATTTCAAAAAAGAAAACGAATAGTTTCTTTCCACATACACTAAATTTTAATTTAGTTATTAAGTTTTAGTTTGTCGATTAAAACTGATATTATTTCATATTTCTCACCAAACATAAAATTCGAAATCCATGTTTAGAATGAATTGGAATTAATGAGGATTATATTCAAATGCCGAAACAACATGCTGAGCATGATTTGCTATCAATAATTTGCAAGAATTGTTTACGAAAATAACATCATCCAATTTAACTATACATTTGATTTGATAATAAAATGTTGCTAATTCTTGGTTATATTTTTAAAAAACAGTAAAAAAAATTGAAAAAAAAAATTGCTGATAAAATTGTCACAGCATTACTATGTTATCTGAAACATCTGCAACGTTCGAAAATTCGTGTAATTTTTGAAAAGCAACCTAAGATTTTACAATTGAATTTGAAAAAAACAACAAGTACTGGGAAGGGGAAAAAATTATGCCAAATATGAAGAAATACAGGAAATTTCGATTTCTTCTAAATTGCATATTAACTTTTTCGCGGCAAAATTTTGCAATTAACAATTAACAGACTATTTATGATTTGATCGATTATTTGAAGCAAATATGTTTACAGTTTTAATCAAATGATTATTACGGCAAATGATCCGATTTGCAAATTTTAGAAATTTTGATAATTCCTGATTGAATAGAAGAGACATATGATAATAGCAGAACATTTCCATGTTGCAGTTATTGCATTTACTTTTTTTCCCATTAGGCAATTTGAAACAAGAGAAAGTTGTAGATATATTATATGTATGAAATGAAGCCTAAACTTAAGCTTAAGCCTAAGCCTAGGCCTATTGGCCCAAACGTGAATCTAAATGTGACCTTAAGCCTAAATCCAAGTCTAAATCTAAGCCTAAACTTAATCCAAATGCTTTTGATTGTTAATTTTGTTATATTTTGATTAATCATTTCCGATATTTCATTGTTAATTTTGTTATATTTTGATTAATCATTTCCGATATTTCATCTATCAAAATTCTCTTATTCATACTAAACTGTAATAAAATTATAAAAACCAAAGAAACTAGTGTCATGGAGCTTTCACCTGACACTATTCTCACACTTCATAATCCCAAAATCATCCTGATTCATGTTTGATCCTAAAGCATAATGCATTTGTATATCGATAAATAGACAGTGAGCCGTTACCATACAAATCGGTAAAATTGTCACGGTATCACCCACGTATCGACCACCCACGTCGTTTCTGCCGTAATTTTAGGATAAACAGACAGTTTTTTTAAATTGCTTATTAGTCACGCGAACTTAGAGGTCAGTATCGGTGTCATTTCATTTCGTATGTGGATTTGTTATTCTGATAAGTAGTGACATTTCAGCCTTCGCCTAATATTTTGCAAAAATTTCTCTTCGAAACTGCGTCACTTTTATCAATGGAATTTATCATTGAGGACACTGATTTCACTGGAACATTTCAAATTAATGATTGAACTGAAAGCGGTAATAAACACACATAAATGACGTTTACTTTTCGAAACACTTTTTTTCCCATCTGACTTAAGTAACTATTTTCAAGCAACTCTTAGGATGTTTCGAATAATTTGAAATCAATGGATTTCATGGTGGAACTGTACTCATTTTACTTGTAGAGCATTGATTATATGCAAATTTCGTAAATGTCTTGGTGAAGCTTTTTATAGCGAAGTTATTGATTGAATTTTATTGATTGTTTTTCTCATTTCTCGTAGTCGAGTACTTCTGGTTGTCCTAAATTTTGTTGGTGTGGTGTGATGTGGATTCTGAAATTACGTGGAATTGTGTGTGTATAGAAATTTGAAGAGAATGATGTTAAATTAGGATTACTTCCTAAATTTTGCAGTTCTTTCCCGCAATTCCAGTCTTGCGCTAGCGAATATGTACACGGAAATTAAAGAATTGGTCAACTTTCTGGCTGTTTTCATGCATTATCGTATTCCAAGACGTCGGGTAAATAGCATTTCATGGTTGATGAAAATTTAAAATAATTTCACAATTTTACAAAAATAATTTACTCCTTTGAAGCTGAAGGAAAAAAATAAGTGCGCCTTTTTATTCTAGATCAATTTGTGTATGGAAAGTTATGCGAATTATTTAGCAACAAAATTCTACAATAATTGGCGCATTAATGAACCAAAATATGGTAATGCATGCATTAGTAAAATCATAATTGCTATTAAAGATGATTGTTGAAAGGAAAAGTAAATTAGTTGACTGGGATTGAATTGAGATTCAAAATTAACAAAATTTTAACTCAGTTTCAACAATTTAAACATTGTATAAATCCATAGCAATGAATTTTTTTCTTTTAGATTTCAATTATAGATTTGTGTGAATAGGAAGAAATGATTTTTAAAATATTTTTCAAAATATCCACTTATAACTTTTTAACATTTACGAGAAAAAAAAAAAATTATCTACTTGCAGCTGAATCTGAACGTATCGTAGCAATTAAAACACATGGGACATTGGATGAAATGTTTGAAGGTGTTGCAGAAAGTGTTGGTATCAATATAAATGATATGCTAGCTGGCTTTCCATGTTTGTGAATTATTAAATTTTTATTTTTTCAAAAATTTGATACAAATTATGGCGGGAAAAAAAGCTTCGTCATGTTTATGTTTCAGATAAATACTTTAATACTTTTTTGCTTAATATTATTTTAGCAACAATTTTGGTTTCCTGTAATCCGGGTAAAGTAAATTGCCGAATTTCGGATTATCCAGCAATTATAGTTGTTTGGCATGGTGAAGTAGAGATGGATAAATATTATGTTCCAACTCCTATCGGTGCTGCGAAATTTTTCGATGGAAACTCACATAATATTCAAAATACCGTCTTTCGTGCTCATATGAAGCTAGAGATAACAGGTAAGCGTTACTGATCATTGATAACACAATCTTGCTGTATTTTTCATTTTCCAGCTTATTCATTAATCAATCCTCCAATTTTCTTGCCGATCATCTCTTCGTACTCTAATTATGAATTCGGCTTTTTTTGCAGTAATATAACGATTACTAACTACTTCTAATCCCGTCCTGGTGAAATGTAGGGAATTTTTGCTATGATACAAAGGTTTTAGTAGGATTACTAATTGAAAGTTTAATAATTTTAAGAATTCGTTCTTTGATTTGCAGCTCAAACAAGAAAAAAGGAAGTGAAACCGGACCGTTGCATTCCATTAGATCTGGTCAACTCTACTGAAATCAGTGCTCGCGACCTGCTTACTACCGGTTTTATCGATATAGTTAAGGTATAACTCTTTATCAAAATGATTTAGATGTAATCTTTTGTTGTACTATTATCCTGAAATCAATGATACATATAGGCACCACCAGTGCTATTTCGCTATGTGGAACCGAATTCAAAGAACTTCACAATGCAGTCGTTTGCTACGACGCGTTTTGGTTCACATCGTCCCCGAACGGACCATAAAATGTTACGTCGAATTCAGCATGCTGCAGCATATCTTGATGTAATAAATGCAGAAGCATTGAATCAAGCTTCTGTTGCGCCGCTTTATGGTAGATTGTAATAATAAATTATTATTGAAGAAATTTTATGAAAAAAAAGATCAACATTATAACGTCATTTCATATTCTGACATCAATGCTTGTGCAAACTGCTGCAGTTAACATTTCAAATTTTTAAATTTTAAAACTTCATTCGTATTCTTTACTTTTGTACGGTCCAAATTGTTTTGAATTCATTCACTAAAATATATATTTCACTGAAATTTCAGAGTATTTTCCGGTGAACTTTCAATTTGCCACTGGTACGGAAGTTCGTAATGGTAGGCATGTCGGTTGCGAAGATTTTATTCTGTTTTGTTGCTCATCACGAAGAATAATTAAAACAACTTAGAAGTTTTATGTAATAATTAAGGGATAGTAATATTAAGTAATATTAAGATAGTAATATTAAGGGATAGTAACACTAGTTGTTTTTTTAGATATTTAAATAAAAATTAAAGGACCGAAAAGTACATTAAGATTATAAAGTAAAATTAACTAATTAGACTATTTATGGACTATGTTTTAATATTTCTCAACTGGAAGTCTGATTTCTCATGATTAAAAGTCTTACATTTTGTAACTAAATGCTTCATACATTCCGGTCGTTAGACCGGAAATTCTATAAATCACGATTAGACTCCTATATTTCAGAGCTGAAGTCGCATGCTTGCATTTCGTAATCTGAAATCTCTGTATTTCGTAGCTGAAAATTTTACATTTTGTGATCAAAAATTCTATACTGAAAGTTTCACACTTCATAACTGAAAACTCTCCAAGTCGTGGCTAGAAACATGCCAGCTTCATAGAAGATGCTTACTTCATAAACTTAAATTCTCATAACATATCCATCGTATAATAATTCCGTACCCAGTGCAGAAATTAGGAATTATCTTTTTCGAAAAGAAATTTGTGATATTTTCAGCTATTCCAATTATGGGACATAAATTCAATTTGATACCCTTTGCACCACCAGGATTTCCTGATGCGATTAACAGCTACCATAACCCAGCGGTATGTTTTAGTGCTGGAACCTACTTTTGTATCTTTCCGTTTTATCAAGTCTTAATTAAAATTAAAGTAATGGAAGGATGAAAACAATTTAAAATATAAAACTCGTTTATTATTAAGCTTTATTTTCAGACTTGAATTTTTTTTTAGCTTACGATGGCGGACATTAAAAATCAGCCTTTTGTGACTGACGTGAAACCAAGTGAATTGAAATCCAATTCAATTGGTGGTGCCGCTGCTATGGTGCCACCAATTGGGTCTCCAAATAGAACGCTCACTTTGTCTAATCAGTCTGATCAATTTGCTAGCACTTTTTCACAACCACTAACTACTAACGCAGCAAACTACTGCATACCACAAAATAATACCGTTCGCAACGATGGCGCAGAACCGGTAGAAGCTATTTCACGAAATTCAACAATATATATTTCTAACAGAACTAAAAAGCTCTGTGAATAGTTAAAACAACTTTTTTTTTTTGGTTGACAAATACAATGTTTAGAAATTGCAAGTTAAAATGTCACTTGCTTAACTTTTTGAAAATTTACCTTCCTATGTATGCATTTCATAGCAAATCGAAAATGTCGGATTTCCAATATACGACGAATTCGGCAATCCTTTGTACAACTGGAGCTACTATGCACCTTCCATGAACAATAATACATTGAGAACTGGTAAAGAAATCTTTAGAAAAAATAAGAAAGTAAAAGAGAAGTTTAAAAAAAGTGTTTGAAACAAAAGTTTATCATAATTCTCATAATTCATGAGATATTCTACCACGATTATTTCAAAACGATTATCTTTTCTTTTGGTAACAAACTCCTAGCTATTGTTAGCACAAATGATATTAACTTTACTTCTAATATTCTTTAGGCTCTTTTCATTTACTTTCATCATTTTGTTGACTTGTGTTAGCATGAAGTAGTGATGTGAAGATTTTTTCTGCTATTCAAATAATCCAATTCGTTCATTAATTGCAGACTATCAGATCTGGAAACCAGTTCCAACATTCACCGTAAATAATGGCAACGGAACTGAATCCGTATTCATGGATAACTATCTCTTCGATCTGCCAATGTCTTCAGCTCCAGTGGTTACACCAGAAGCTTATCAGCCAAATTCGCCACCTCGTTCATGCAGTGAAGTATGTTTCCGATTCTAATTTTGTCCTATCATGATTTCTATGAGTAAAAAAAATAGGCTCAGATATAGATTTATATAAAATCCTTTGTACATTTTCTATCATCTTTGTCCTTTTTTTTATTCTCTTTCAAATTCAAAACTAATCAAAAATTGCGCTTTGAAACTTCACAACAGAAATATAACCAACAAAACAACCAGTATAAACCCCGCGGTCTTTTTCTTTTCTCGTTCGATATTTGAAATGTTTTCAGTTCAAAATGTCATGACATCGAATATGCTTCATGTAATTGTCCTCGCATTTGTAGGTAAATGATTTGGATATGAACGATCTGCAGTACAACCTAAGTAACTTCTCGTTTCTGGATATGACACCAACGTCATCTCCGCAATTATCACCACAGATTTCGATGCAACAGTTATCACCACAGATTCCACAGTTATCATCACAGATTCCACAGTTATCACCACAGATTTCGATGCAACAGTTATCACCACAGATTCCACAGTTATCATCACAGATTCCACAGTTATCATCACAGATTTCGATGCAACAGGTAACGACGCTATCACCGATGCAGCCACCACAAACATCATGGCAAATGCCCCTCCGACAGTTGCAGCTGCCGATGCAGATGCAACCGATTCAATCGATTCAACCGATGTCACCGCAGACAATACCGCCACTTGCATTTGATCCACAGTTGCCACAAATGATGTTGCCACAGATGATGTTGCCACAAGTGATGTTACCACAGGTAATGTTGCCACAAATGCCTGTATCATACAGAGTGTCACCAGAAGCCTTAGAGCAACTACAGAAAAACTCGTCTCTGAAAAAGTTATCGTAAATATGAGGCCGAATAAAAAATTTGGAAAATGGCTCTTGGAAAATTTAAAAGAAATAATCAAAAATTGCATGAGTTACGAAATAATCAGAAATTGGATGAGTTAAAAATAATTCTTTATTAATCATTATTGTGAAAGTAGTTGTATTGTGTGCGAAAAAACTTCTGAATTGAGGTTAAACTGTAAAATTGATAAAAATTAATTTTCTAAGTGAAAACTTCCTTAATTGAAATGAATTGAAAATTAAATTATAATTTCAAAATTAAAAATTATCAAATTAACAAAAAGCAATTATTTAAAAACTAATGTTGGAATTTTCTGAACGAAGAATTTTGAACAAATATTTTTCCACTATCTGTGTGGACGTTTTATGGATGTGAAGTTTTATTTGTTTTTCTGTATTTCTCTAACTTATTTTACGTCTCTTGTTTTTTCTAATATTCCATCATTAATCAATTGTAAAGATGAGATATATGCCAAAGAATTATTGTAATAATTTTTTTTTTGTATCCAAAAGATTATTTGTTTTGCAAAGTGTTTTATGGAAATGTTCGTTAATTTTTCCGCAGCTTTTCTTTTTCTTCAATAAAGTTTTGTTGTTTTTTGCATGTGAGCATATTAAATTTATACATGTCGAAAAATTGCTTTGGAGCAATTTCTGGAAGATTTGATGCGAGTAATAGTAATAGGCTTGTTTAACTATATCATAATCAAAATTTTTTAAAAGTTTTGCTAAAATGATGCTACTGTAGATATACTGTAGTCTGTCTATATATCTATATCTATTCAAATCTATATCTGTCTATATCTATCTATCTATATCTATTTATATCTATATCTGTCTATATCTATCTATATCTGTTTATATCTATCTATATAGATATCTATATCTATCTATCTATATTTATATCTATCTATACCTCTCTCTATCGATCTATCTATATTTACATCTATCTAATCTAACCTCTCTTTATCTATTTATCTATCTAATGTGTTATCTGTTGTTGATAAGCTGGTCATTATGCTCAATCTATCGGATGTTACTTTTACATTTTGATGAGATGATAGTTTGATTAGGTGATAATAATATAGGTCGTAGGTCAATTATCTAAATATTTAGGAATTGTTCGAAAAATATTTCATAAACAACATTGAAATTTATAGTTCCTGAAAAACTTCTTTTCAGTCATCCATTCTAAATATTTCTTGCAAAAAGTTTGAACTAATTTCTATGGAAAAAATTTTTCGCCTTCACAAACTTCAGCCAAATTTAGAAACAAGTGGTCGTATTTGACAACTATCGAAAAATCTAAGTAACATCAGAATGTTATGTTGAAAAATATTGCAAATTGAAACTTATCAATTTTTAAAGTCAAAAAAACATAACATCAACTCTTCGAAAAAAACCATTTTTGAAGAGAGTTGTCAAAATTTAAATTGCTTTTTTTTCCCTCTTTTCCTTTAATTATTTCTTGCCACACTTTGTTTAGATTTCATCATATTTGTATAAATTTTTGCTTCTAAAATTCTGGTTCCTATAGTATGTATTATAAAACTCATTACAGTACCTTTTTTACAATTCCTCCTGTTGACAAAAGTTCCATCATCTCAAATGAAGTGATTAGCAAAATAAATCAATGAAAAGGTATTGTTGAAGTTCGACAAGTTTTTTTTGAAATATTTATTATCATTTCAAGTCATATTATTACCAATGTGATTCCATGCGACACTGCATTATGAAGTTCAGGTGTTAATATGAAATTTATTAATTTCGAAGTGATTCAATAACAGCAACGACTCGAAAATGAAAACAAAATTATTTCAAAGAAAGAAATTATAGTGGAACTTGATGAAATAATTCATCTTAAAATTATACCTAATGCATAATAATAAATCTGCATTATATATTTAAATGAAATTGAAAAAAAAACGTAAGAGATTTAAAAATTAACTCGAACTTTATTTAATTGCTGAATGACTTAATGAATAGATAATTTTGAAAGAAAATTGCAAAAAAAAAACTTCTATTGAAATAACTTTAGGAATAAGTATGAATACAATATTTTACTCTTATAGAAGTCATTCCAATTATAAGCGTCTTTTTTTTGCAAGATTTATGCAAAAATAACTTTTGGAATCATAAATTGCAATGCTAATTAATTTGCAATTAAATCATTTCAAAATTTTTGTTAAATTGTTAGATTCTTCAACACATTACCTACAGTGATAGAGTGGAATAAATAAAATAATTTGATTACTTGTTGATTTTATATCAAAAAACAACAGTGACGGAAGTTCACGTCATACACATCTATGCATAGTTACGTCATATCACAACAATGATATGCGCGCATTGCATTTTTGCGATAAAAAGTTTAGTGAACAAGATAAATTAATGGAATTCAATTTTGTTCGAAAGGTATTTTGTCATGGAATAAGTAAAATAGCAAGAATTTCTAGAAAATTGTCATTAATGAATACTTGCCCATCACTTGGCTTTCAGAAACCCTTCAGTCTAGGCCCTGTTTTCCCTATAAAATCTAGCTGGGAAGATAGAAAGCTATAGGTTAACTACGAATGAATTAATGACAAAAATGCACTAGTAAGAGTTGTGAGAGTATCGTAAAAAAAGTGTATATTAGACGACAATAATCGCAATGACCGATATTGGCAATTGTAATTTCAGGTTTTCCTGTCATTTGATTATTCATGGATTGTACTAGCACGTCTTTTTTGGCCGTAGCATCTTCTGATGACCGTTCAATCGGGTCAATATCGAAGTTCATCGATGTTAGTGCATGTATGGTAACAACATCTTTTTGTGATACCAACTGATTGCTTCGAAATAATTTCGGAGATGATTTACAGGTAGAGCAATCACAATTAAGCATTGCACGATGAGAACAACTTCTCGCATGAAGTAAATTTACCGCTTGTTGTGAAGTTAAAACGAAGTCATTGTGTGATAAACATCGTACCTAAAAAATATTTTTCTTTAGGGAAAAATTTAATAAAGTCTAATCAAAGAAATAATAATTTCAAGAAATATCATTTTTATCTTCTTTTTCCAACAATAAAATTTCATTAAAAACAATTTTTCTTATAATTTATTAGTGACTAATTTCTATTTCTATTTGTCCTGGTATTTAAATATGTAAATTAACAGTTAAAAAAAATCTTTTCGAAACATCTTTTTTTAAATTTAAAATATTACTGGATCATCTAACACTTTGTGAAATATTATTTATGGATATAAATTATGCGAACAATTTCATGGAATACAAAATTTTGTTTATAAAGTGCACTCGATTATATGTGATTGAAAATGATTGGTTTTTTTTCCTTAAATTTCAATGAAATTTAAATTTATATAATGGATTAATGACGATTTAAATTTAGTAAAATGTCCTTACAAGAATTTCGCGATATAAAGTCTGTAAAGCAGGAAAATTTTTCAGGCATTCAAGCATTGTTTTTAATTTCTTTCGCCTGGATAAAAACTTATTTTCATTGTTTATTTTTAAGCCAATTACAAATTTCACTTTTTTCCCTTAATATTCATAAAAAACGTTGTTTATCAATTCATGCTGCAACTTTTTTTCTTCTAGCAACCTCTATTAGCAATTGCATTTCTAATCACCAATTTTTTATTTTTCACTGAAATTTTTCACACTGTCCATTTTGATGGTGATGACGGATTGTTGTAACAAATTAAATAAATGTTATTGAATGAGAAAAACATGATGACTATTTAAAATTTCACACAACCACTTAGCAAATCATTCGAAAGATTATCCTAGTGTAATGTAAGTTTGAAAAGTGGTTTCAGTAACAAAATCATTTACCAATGAAAAATTTCGTTGTCAAAAACAATTTATAAAAATGAACAAAGAGATTATTTTTGAAATAATTCTCAAAGCAAATGGCAATAATGATAGCAACAGACAACAACAACGACAACAGACAACAATAATAACAAAAAGCAACAACCAAGGACAACTAAGAACAACAACCAACAACAAATAATAACAGTAAGCAGCTACAACAAGCAAAAAAGCAACAGGCAAGAAATTTCTCCATTTCGGTTATTGAGCTGCGTAGAAGTAATATATTTTGAGGTTAATCGAATCAATTCATTTTATGAAAAAAACAATCAGATCAGAAATGAAATGAAAATCTCAATTTTCCAAAACAATGAAACATGTGACATTTGATAAAAAAAAGAAATTAAAAAGCGATTGCAGTTACTGTGTACTGCTTTTCGATTCAAAATATATTCAAATTAAAATTGAAACGATTTTCTCATCATGGGATTGTTTTGCTTTTCTCATTTCGTGAAATAATTTAAAAGTATGTATGAAGTTAGAAGAAAAAAGAACTTTAAAAAAGCTTTTCATGAAAAATTCGATCACCTTAATTTTTGCATTCCTGTTTTAATTTTTGGAAATTTCGATATTAAACAGATTTATCTAAAATTTTTTTTTTATTTCAAAATAAGTTTGTGGTGGTATCTATTAATAACATTATGTACTAATTATTATATAAATGCTACAATTCATTCCTTGATAAATTTCATTTTGATCATTTAAATGTACTACGACAAACTTTGAAAAAATTTATTTTTTCAATCATTTTTTCTTGCACATTGATCATTTCTTGGAAATTTGATCATGTTTCAATAAAATGCTGTTAAAAATTGGATATGGCAAAATTTCAATTGTTGGGAACGATGGTGAAATTCAAAACTGGTACAAACAAACCAGTCGATTAACTTGTGATGTCCAAGATATTTCATGAATTGTTAAACAGTACAATACGGAATCAGCTGTGCTGTTGATGCATGATGAGAAATTTTTGAAACAGCGTTCATCTAACAATCGAACATCCATGCAGTATTCACATTTCTGGAATAGTTTTATCAACATTACTCAAGTCCAAATCTGTATACACTGAAAATAACTGATAGTTATTTATGATTACCTCAAACTTCTTGGATATAATATTAAAATATCATATCCTATGGAAATGTTGTTGTTTTTGCAAGATTGCAATCAGAAAGATTTATAATAAAAATTTTTTTAAATTTTTTTAAAAACTTTTTCAAACGAATTTTTAAATGCAAAAGAAATAAAGATAAAATAAAAAAATAAAGATAAATTGACAAAGATAAAGATTGGCAAAGAAAAATTATGAAGAAATTATTCTTTCTGTTTTCCTATCACAATGATTGAAAAATCCTTCGAAAGATTTTGTCCTTCAAATTTCGACTTATAATGCAAATAAAAGTTGAAGAGTTAAAAGCATAAACTGTTGTTGTTTGCTTATTTGCTATTGGGCAAGTAGAAATGAACTGACCGCTTTATGATGACCAAATAAAATAAATATCTTACAAATGGTCAATTTGGTTATATATTCTCTTTGAAGAAAATGAAAAATACTTTAAATAAAAAAGAAAATGAAATCTGCACTTTTAAAATTAAATAAATATCAGAATTCAATCATTTTGGATGAAAATACCTAATGAATTGTTTACTGTAATCTTATTCTAAAATTGTTAACAAACAATGAATTAAAAAGGACATTAGGAAATAATGATGAACTAACTGTTTGCAAAGATTTGTTAATAAATTCATTTTTTTACTTTTCTTTTTTTTTCTCCGATAACTTAAAGATAACAAAACAAAAAAATGCAAGCATAAACAGAAATTGAAATAAATTGCAAAAAAAAATCTTTCATCTAACAATGTTGATTGAATGGAAATGTGTTATTAATAGATGAAGCGATTTCTGTGTTTCTATTTTACAGCAAATTTAATTGATTATTCGAATTAATTGATATTTAATTGATTGCAAAATTGATTACTCACATTCATTCAGCGAATTTTTTAAAGTTATCAAAAATTGAAAAAAAAATCAAAAAAAATTCTAAGAAAATCTCTGATTGAAAAGAATTTTTTTAATTTCTACGACTGGCCAAAAAGATCAAATCTTTTTTTGATCCTTTGATTTAACTATAAATCTGCATAATGCTAACTGAAGTATTAAAAGAAGGAAACTACGAGAAAGATTTAAATGACGCAAAAAGACAGAAAAAAAAAAAAACCAAATTTATCAGCAAAGTAAAACAAGGTAAAATTATAAAAATTGTCGACAAAAAGAAATTTAAAAAAAAAAAGCTGGTGAATAAAATTAAAAAAGCACATTTCAAGTGATCATTTGAAACTTTCGATTTGAGTTGATAAAACTGTAGCGATTAAAAGTAATTAATTGTAAATGTTGAATAACTTTGCCAAATTTTTGAAAAGTTGACTTTTCATTATTTATTTTCTTTTCTTGCCATCTATCACACATAAATTGCATACTTATCAGGAAATTGAAAATGATATGAGGGAAAAGTAATGCAGCAATGACTGAAGAAAAGACGAATGATAAAATGATAAATGAAATGATAAGTGGAAAGATCTTAAAATAATCCTAGCTTTCTTACCTTAATAACTCATTCTGCTATTGGAAACAAAAGTTAGAATATGCTTGACTTGAATGGAGAAAGAAATAACTGTCAGAATACTTTACTTTCTTACTTTATCAATGGCTCCAAAAAGGCTTTTATTACTTTAAGTTTAGCAAACTTCTCATTTTTTGCTCTTTCATTTGAAATTTGATTTTTGTTGTTTAAAATTTCAAAACAACAAATTGACGAACACTTTTGAATTTCTTTCCTTTCATCAATTTATTTATTTGAAAGAGAAAGAAAAAGAGGAAAACTTTTCTCTTATTGCCGAAAACATCCGAATGAGAGACAAAAAAAAAGGAAAAATATTTGATTGAGAGATAGTGCCTGTAGTTTTTATCTCTTTCGAAATGATTTCCCGAGGGTAAACCATTATTCGAGTTAACAATGATTCATTCTGTACTTTACGCATGAGTCAATTAACAATGAAGTGGATTCAAAATTTCAATAAACTTTAAATAAAATAGTGCATTTTTTAGTGAAAAATATTTTTGAAATTGAAGTTAGTGTTAATACGATATGCTGCAAAACAAAAAAAAGCGTTTAATTTATGTTTATCTCAAATCCGTTTTTCCGTATTTCTTATTATCATTATGACTGAACCGATTTCTTGCACTGATATCATAATTCATTTCTTATATTAAATTTTATTTGTAAATATTTACACAATTTCTTCTTTTCATTTCTTCCATTTCTTTTTTTTAATTTAAATATTTGAATTGATCTGAAAATAATTCGCATGTGAGTTACAATGCATCAGATTATCAAAATGTCAAATATGGCGTGTAAATGCAGTTTGTATAACTAATCATTTTTATTTACATACAATTATTCAATTATTAATTTACAAGCATGAGACACACACAAGCATGAACACACACACACACACACACACACACACACACACACACACACACACACACACAC
>JARVGP010000636.1:0-34200 GCA_029876185.1 Mansonella ozzardi | reverse complement strand
GCTTCCAAGGTAATGAATTTCTACGACGCTTTTATGACATACTCACATTTATTGTCACCAAAATTGTTCTATCTTATACAACATTTCCGTTTGTTATGATGCATCTTGGTCCCGGTTTATACTTTTACAGGTATTTAAGAATTTCAAATTCAAAGATTTTTTTTATACAGGTTGTTTTTTCTTACATTGTTGCCACTGTTAGTTTATTTCTTGTATAACTAAATTCGTTACTTCATGTTTCAATACAGTGGAGTTTTTTTATAAACTTTTTTTTCTGCATTTGTATTTGTAATCCAAACTAATATTTTCGCATTATTTTGGGATACTCATTACTGTCATCGGTTGTTTTTGGTAGGACATATTACATGTCAAAACAATTGTGAGAGATACAATAAGAGATTTTCGATGTAGTCGCTAATCGTTAGATTTGCAGTTTTCAACCTTTCATTATTTTTCTCTTCATAATCTTTTCATTTCAAAGTTAATTTTTTTTTTTTTTTTTTTTTAAATTCAACTGATTGATTTTATAGGCAAGTGTATTTTTTCTTACACTTCACTGCACTTTTTGCTCTATTTCTTCTGCCTCGAATATTGCCACCAAAATCAAAATCAATTCAAACTGAAGAAATTGGCGAAATGAAGAAATCATCATGATCAGATCTCTCACACAATTATAATAAACTTTTCTTTGCCATAATATGAATAAATACATCGAGTATTATTTCGATTTAAATATATTAAGTATACTTTCGTTCTTTTCACCGGTTCTTTTTTACCATGACAGTTTAATTTCTGTTGTAGTTCATTTCGTTTACATTTTTTTTTTTGATCTTCATATCCATACTTTACTCAGTTTTTTTTTGTCATTCCAGTCATCATTTTCAATTGTCCATTGGTTTTTATTTCGAGAATTTTGCTTTTGTTTTTACTTAAACTGTATAATTTAATTGCATTCAATATACTTCTAAATCTTTGTATTCTTAGTACTATTGTAATTTTGTGAATTTTTATAGATTATAATATACTGAAACATATAACACAGGGTTTAAATGATGTTCAAATATATTGAAACATATAACACAGGGTTTTAATGATGTTCAAATAGTACTTTAAAAATATGCGTTTAATATGTTTTTCTTCTTTATTCTAAATCTCTGTATTTTGGGTACTATTGTAATTTTGTGAATTTTTGTAGATTATAGTATACGCTGCATGCAACACAGGGTTTGAATAAATGTAGGATTAAATAATTTTTTGCAGTTCATTACATGGAATAAGTCTTGTGATCATTTCAGTAATGATATATTGCTTCCTCTAAAATATTTTTTGTAGGATGTTTGATTGATGTAAGAGGAAAAAAAAAAAACAAAAATATCAGGAAATTATGCTGAGATCCGGTTATTGTTAAAATTCAATGTTTAAAAAAGAAAATTGCAGCAATCGATGAAAAACGAAATTATTTTAAAAGAACAGTAAGAATTTTAAATATAACAGAAATAACTTGGAAAGAAATTTTCGGTAATTTTAATTCCATATTTCTAGCTGAACTATTTTATGAAATTACAGGTAGAGGAAAATTGTAATAATTATTTCTTTTTGAATTGAATTATGAACATAATTGCTATTAGTGCCACACATAAGGAAAAAAAAAAACGATGAAATTCAACAAAGGGATTGAGTTGTATTCAATTGTGTTGCTCGTTATTTAATCTGTAAATTAATTCAAACATTACTAATTTAATTCTTCAAAATAAATTAGCTAAATTTTAGCTTTTAGAAGTCACACTTTTTTTCAATGGAATACATTAAATAAATTATTAGCAGTAAAATATTGAAAAAGAAAAAAAAGAGAAAACAGGTTTTATTACATGTTTATTTACTACTACAAAATGGAGGAATCATTTAAAAGGTTGAATGAAGCGATTTTAGAGTTGGTTTTTGTCAATAATTAATTATCAATTAAATGATGATTAATGAGAAAAAAGAGGATAAGAGATGAAGATAAATTGAGGACAAGAAAGGACAGAAAAAGGACGCCAATCAGATAAAAGTGGACGAGAAAGTGGAACAAAACAACAACACAAATAAATACTCTTTTGTCTCTCTCTCTCTCTCTTACATCCATTTAAAAATTGTCATTATCCTAAAAATCTTATCTTGAAATGAAAGCTTTTTTTCCGTTCTTTTTGTTTATGTTAATTAGAGTCAAAACTCTAATTAGTAAGGTACTCATTAGACTAATTAGATTGCTATAAATGCTTTAAGTGAAAAAAAAAAACGTTCAGAAATTTTTTTTTTTTTAGCTTTATTTATTTTGTAGACAAATTTTGACAAAAAATAATTTTTTTTTATTTAGATTTGTCTTAATGAACTGTAATTTTAAAATGATACACACTTTTTTTGCAATTATTTCAATTTATTTAGCAAGTAAGAAAAACTATCACTTAAAACTTTTTAACAATTTTTCGAAAAATTATTTACTTTATCAGTAATTAAAACTTTCCTGAATAGATACTCTTTATGTAATGTTGCTATAGTTTTTTTTTTCTAAATTAGTTAATAGTTTTTATAGTTTAGTTTTCCATCTTCCATCTCCAACTAAAGCAAATCTTGTCATTGAAATAAATTTTATAATTAAATAGCTAAATTTCATGTTAATTAATTACTAATAAGCCATCTAACAAGATTTACACACTTATAAAGAGTGTTCTCGAAAAAGTTACTTACTTTTAAATTTCGGAAATTAATTTTAAAATAAATAATTTTACATTTAAAAATTTCGAGAAAAAGTTGGTTTATTTGTTTGTTTATTTATTTATTTGTTTGTTTGTTTGTTTGTGTGTTTATTTGTCTGTTTATTTTTTTATGTGTTTCTTTGTTTTTTTCTGAATAAATTCCACTTGCAACATTTTTTTAACATTAAAAAAATGCATTATAGAAAAGAAGTTTCAACGAAATGAATTTCATTTTGCAACATTTTTATTTGAACTGGTTCCACAGGAAAAAATTTTTGAAATTTACATTTTACAAAAAGATTTTAAAAAATAATTTAAATGATATTAGTTTTGTACCGCTAATGAATTGATAATATCATATCAAAATCACTATTTTATTTTTTCAATCTACTGCACATAATTGATTGAAATATTTTGAAGTGATTTAGCGTCGAGTACCATCCTCGAAAAAGACACCACCATCGATGGCGCAATATTTTGGACAAATACCCTTTTCGCCAGGAGCACCAGGTGGTCCAGGTTGTCCTGGTACTCCGGGTTGACCATCAGCACCAGGCTTTCCCGGTGGCCCGGGTGGTCCTTTTGGTCCCAACGGTCCAGGTAGACCATCGACACCTGGTTGTCCAGGTGGACCTGGTGGTCCCGGTGGCCCCATATCACCTGGAATATTTTGTACAAGTTTAACATTCACTGAGCACGTTTTTGGCAATTTCATAACTTTTTTCCCGTAATTGGTTGGATTTTTTCCGTTTCAACAATTTTAAGTTGCAGAATTACCTGGTGGTCCAGGTTCACCCGGAATGATACCTTCACTTGGCGCATCTTCTCCTGGTGGTCCGGGCGGCCCTTGTGGCCCAGGTTCGCCAGGCGGTCCTGGCGGTCCCTTCGGTCCTGGTGGACCTGGTGCTCCAGGTGCACCTGGTTGGCCTGGTGCTCCGTCTGGCCCTGGATCTCCAGGCAACCCTGGTGGTCCAGGCGGTCCAGGTGGACCAGGTGGACATGGCTGACACGGTGGTGGTGTAACAGGTTCACATGGCAGACTTGGAGGTCTTCCTGGATTTCCGGGCATTCCTGGTATACCGGGTCTTAAATGAATGAAAGTTAAAGTAAAATTATAACTATAAATTATTTCAAATTCTGGAGTGAATAATAGAAGGCTTTTCGATAAAAAATGAAAGGCTAACTTTCCAGGTCTTCCAGGTCTGCCTGGTGCTCCTTTTGGACCTGGTGGTCCCGGTAAGCAACAACTTTCACAACCAGAAACATCTTGAGTAGATGCTTCCTCAGCTTCTACACCCGGACCATATCCTGCTTGCCTAGCCGTACGATTTTTACTAATTGGCATTTGCTTCAAATGACCCACTTCCATCCAAATATCTTTTGCTGATCCCTGTAAATAGTTGTTTAAATAATTTCTGGGAAGTGAACACACTAGTATATATGTGCATAATTATTAGGACAAGCAATTTTTCCACAAAACTTCCCAAATAGCCTAAGTGGTCATTTTAGTTCTTTTTTTTTTCAAATTTGATTTCAAGGTTTTTTTCTTTGCTTCACAACAATCTCATCTCGATGTTTCAATGCTTCTTCAGAGAGGGAGATAGATAGATAGATGGAGAGAGAGAGAGGAAAAAAATTAACAAGCTATATTCAAATGACCAATAAAATATATGATCAGTTTCTCACAATTAAATTGATTGAGTCATGTTTTCATGAACTTACAATATACTTAAATCTAAATTTAAAATACAAATTCATCTTTTCTGTATTTCATCTGGATTCAATGGAGTACAAATCTCTCTGTCGTCCTCATTTCCTCCCTGTCAACGCCACTCATTTATTTCTTAATATATACTTACCTTATCTGTTAACTCCTTAGATATCACAATGATTCCAAATTTTTAGCATGTTTTTGTTTCTGACCAGATACGCAAATTTATTGATATTTGCGTTTTTTTTTTTTTTTTTTAATGAGGAAAATGTGTCATCCCAAGGGGAAGTGTTTGGTTCAATTACTTTTTTTAAATTAAATTTGTTAATTACAAAAGGAATTTTACTGCAAGTTTCATTAATATTTATTAATGATAATCATGATTGATGAATGATGCTGATAATGATTGCTAATAATGAGATTGTTGATGATAAAAGCAAAGAATAAAATAATTTTTAGAGATTTTCGTAGTGATAGAGAATGTAAGCATATAAATGATCCTTCATGGAAAGTTAATTTTTTCTTGTTCACATAAGCTATTATTTATAGGAATTGAAATTTATAGGAAAAAAAAGGAAATGAAAAATATTTGAATGGAATTAAAATATAAACAATTGAAATTAAAATATGCATATAAATGTTAACAATTAATGATTAATTTTTCATTTTATTCCTGCATTATTTTTTGTAAGGCATAAAAATTTACTACAGTATCAAAAATTTAACTGCTGCAAAGAGATCGTTGGTAATTAATTATTTCAGTAAAATTAAAATATCATTCATAAATGTCAAATGTTAACAGTTAATGATTAATTATATAAAAATATGGCACAAGTAGTAGCGAAATGATTTAAAGCTGACTGATAGAAATATGATTAAGCACTTATTATCAATCATTAATTAAGCTCTCATTATCAATCATTAATTGACCTCTTATTATCAATCATTAAAAGTATCCAGACTTATACACCAAAACATACTTTCCGTGCTACTTTAGAACCACAGAATGTATATAGAAACTGGCAATGTATGAATGGATGATAGCTGAACATTAATTTGTTCTTTCTGATAAGGATATGATTAGAAGACTAATGATGATATTACATAATATTTGTTCACAATAATTATGTCCTCACAAAAATCATTATCTTAATTAATTATATCTCTCGCTGCCTTTTTTGGCTTACCTTGCAGTAATTAATTTCGGTTCGTATTTGTCGTTGAACATGATAGACATAGCTATATACCATTGGTAATGTTACGCATACCGATAGTACAGCAACAGTTGAAAATGTTACCGCAACATAAGAGACAAATTTGTAAGCCTTAATACGATGATCAAAATCCATTTGCCAATGAATTATCCGTGATCGATGATGAATTGAATATGATCAGATCAGATCAGTGAAGTATTTTACTTTTTTTTTCCTTGATTTACTATACTACTGCTGCTGTTGTTGTTGTTACTACTACACCTAAAGAACACACTGATGCAACAAAAATTTTTTCAATTATTTATAGAGAAGTTTTTTTTTTTCTCTGTTAGGACATTTTACAAAGAGACATTCCTGATTTCAGAAAATAAGGTACGAAAAATACAAGAAGAATGACTAGGCGGAGTTAACAAATACAGGTTTATCTTATCGTACCGGAAAGAAAAGGACATCCATTTAAGATTTTTTTTCGCTTCCTTTTTTCCGTTTTTTCTTTATCCTTTTTATTCCTGAAGAAAAAATTGGTTCTTTTTTTTTTTAAAAAAACATTTTTGTTTACTGTATTTTCTTACACATTCAAATTCCTATAGAGTGAGTAAACGTAAACTTTTTACCAAAAAAAAGAAAAAGTCAATGCCACTTTCTTACTTTCAATTATTGCATTCCATACTTCATTAATTAAAAAGAACTGGGATGATAATAGATCATGTCAACTAATTTGCAAATTATAATTTTTATATCGAATAATTGAAATTATAATTATTGGGTTTGAGTGATGAAATTTTTGTTGCGATAAGAAAGTTATGAGGCTAACACAATGACGATGATGATAATGATATCACAAGTGAGATTTTGGTAGAAACTTTTGATAAAAACAACGCATGTCATGCAAGTGATGAGCTTAATCTTGCATGATGACCGGAAAAGGTTTATCAGAAAGTCTCTAATCTTTGGATATATATAGAATATATTTCTTTGCAATCGAACATAATCAGATGATTTGTTTATTCATTGCCATCACACTAATACGATCACAACTTTAATAATCTCTTGCTAACCTTTTCTTTCCTCGATGCAAGCATTACCTCAACTGAACTTTTCAAAGGATGTTGATGACCATTTATTACGAATTGTATCTAAGAAAGTAACACAAAGGTCAAGATAATCATAGTGGAAGAAAACTACAAAGTTTTCATTGTTAGTTAAAATTGATTCTTTTGTCTGTTTATTATCGTGTAATTAATTTATTTCATTACTCCTTAGTTTAATTGTGTGTTTTACAATTTTCTTCTTCTTACTATTGTTCAATACAAAGGAACACAGTATTACAACTCGAATAAACATTTATTATTATCGGTAAATCAAACAGATTGCGGTTTCTTTTTTTCTTTTTTTTTATCTTTCGTATTCTTCCTATCATGCCATAACCAAATAATTGAAATTTGACAATTAATTTTCCTTTGAATAATTTAAATTAGTTCATTCCAAAAAGAGTTCAAAAGGTCAATTTTAATAATCGATATTTGCAGTATTTTTATTATTGTCTTTGTCTCAACAATTTTAAAATTACGAAAGTCATGTCATTTGCACACATTGCTAGCGTCATTCATTTTTATTTTTTTTTTAACCAATCAAATACCTTTTATTTTTTTTTTTGAACCAATCAAATACCTTTTATTTCTTTTTATGCCAATCAAATGCCCTTTATTTTTTTTACATAAAACTTAAACTTTAAACTGTTGCTGAGAAAGAGCTATAAGAAATGAAATTATATGCTCTTTATAAAATCATCAATTCAAATGAAATCAATTCCGGATGCAAAATCTGATTGAAAAGAATGAAGTGATAAGAATGATGATTAATAATAATAATGAAATTTACCACACATAGCATAATGATCTTTCAGTCTCTTCTTCAAATAAGTTTATGAAATAAAACTATTTCGCATGAGTTTATTTTATGGAGAATAGTTGAAATTTCAAAAAACTTTTATTACAAAAAATTTTTATGCCTTCACACTCATCTTCCTCTTTCTCTCCTTTTCTTTCTCTATCTCCCTCCAAATTACAGATGAAATCCAGGCAATAAAATTTTTCTTTTAATTTCATAAAAGCGATTAGGAAACGATTCTATCCAAAAAAAAATTGATTATATTTACCGTAGCTAAATCCTTATCTTTGAAAATTTCTGTCATCCTTTAACCATTAATTAATTAATATTATTGGTAAATTTCAGGAAATTTAATAAGTGATGGTTTTAAATGAAATTTGAAATTTTCTTTCAACTATTTCACAATTGATTAATTAATTATTCACCATTATTGTTTTTGTTTTATTTCTTTGGTTCAGGATATTTGTTGTTGAAAAGGATGAAATTTTAACAATTAAAAAAAATGTTAAAATTGTTCCAAACTTCTTTTTCACTTTGAAATAAATTTTGACGATTGAATCTTTTCCAAAATAAAAAAAAAAAAACTTAATTCCTCTTATTTTTATTTCTTTTCTTTTATCTCATTATAACTTTTTTCATTTTTTTTTTTGCTCTAACAAAAATAATTATTCATCGGTCAAACTTATTCCATCATTTATTGGTCATCATTCGTATATCGGGTGACAAAGAATTACAACATTTAACAAACGATTTTACTAAACAATAGATGAAATTTATGAGTTGGAAAAAATTTGCTTTGTTAAAAAATATTCTTTAAGAGTTGCTTCCTGATAATTTCCTTCAAATTTAACCTTATTTCTGTTCATGTCATTTGGGATACGATCGTACAGTTCAATCTTATCAGATCAATTAGGAGTCAACATTATTTATCAGGTCACACAAAATAAGTGGCATTTAAATGTTTTATTCTTTCATTTGAAAAAATGTTGCTTAAGGCATGTTGTTTGAAAGATGTAACAAATGCTTTATAAATTTCAAATTGTTTTAAAACAAAACAAGAAAAAAAAACAGAACATTTAAATTATATCGCAGATAATTCATCATCATTTCATTACATATGCACAGACATACACACACATACACACGCACACATATACATACATACACATAACACATGCATCCGTAGTATTGCTTGCAAAAATCATTTAATAGATTGTTATAATTGTTGTGCAAAAAAGTTAGAAATATTAACTGTTGAATTGGAGAAAATGAAAAAAATATGATTTATGTCACTGAAAAGAAAAAAAAAATTTTCAAAATTAATTATCAAACTTATTGCTCTTTGCTTTTTTTTGAAACGACAATTTATTAATTTATTTCGATTTTTTTTTATTTTTTGGATGTAAATTTTGAGGAAAATTTTTTTTTTCTTTGTGATATTAGCATCTTTCGTAGTGATAAATATTATCAAGGGGGAAAAAAATTACTATAAAAATCTATTTGAAATTATTTTAATTATTATAGTTAGGAAAGTTAATAATGAATTGGTCGATATAACTTTCAAAACGAAACATTAAATTAAAACAATTTAATTCATTATTTCAACAAGTAGATTTCAAAAATTGTTTTAACTGTTGCGGTAGTGAAATTTTATTATTTTTTTTTTTGTTGCTAAGTTTCTCCACTATAATTAATAAATGCTAATTAATAACATTAATTTGCCAATTAAAATTAATTGCAGTTCAAGTAGAACTTATATTTAACTAGCAGTGGAAAAAATTGTCACATTTAATCTTTGGAAAATTTATGCAATTAAGCAATCTCTTTATTGGCCATCTGAAATTTTGCTTGAACTCTGCAATTACAATAATTGTTGTGAATAATTTTGCTATTATTTTTACACCATAAAATTATGAACATTTTACATTTACACAGTAACCATCGTAAGATGAGATGATAGTTACTGTATAAAAAACAACATTTAAAATTCATTCTTGCATCCTTACAAATACAGTATTCCAATTTGAAACTTTATTAATATTTGTAATTGTTGTTATCAAACTTTAAAGTTGTTTTTAATGCTTTTCAAACTATTTGTATTTTTTCACTATTTATTAATAAAAAAAAAATTCGTTGAAAATTGAGAGAAAAAAAGTTTCGGAAAATTTCTGAATTTTAAAAAACATCCTTAAGTTTTTATTTCATTTTTTTTCGGTTAATGTTTGTAACATTTTTTTAATGATTGTGGCCATAACTTAATTGCATGAAATTGAACGATGAAAATATATTGAATGGAAAATTTCTTAAATCACACACACTCAAAGGATGATGCACTTTAATTCTGAAAATTGTAGCAATGTAACTACTCAGTTCAAATGGAAGAATTTATTGTGAGATTAGAAAAAAATTCAATTATACACAAAATTTTGCATTTGCACATACTATTGATAAAAAAACTACCAACTGGTTGTTTTTTTTTATTTTTCCACTTCAAAAAAAAGTGAAATTTTTTTGCTTGTACAATGCAAAAAGTTTTTAATTGATTTGTAAATTTATTGGAATGATATTTGAATGAGTTTAGACATAAAGAGGATGGAAAAATGGGAAAATGAAAATAGTTCATTTTTTTTGGGCAACTTGTTTTTTTCGGTAATTTTTTTGTTGCAATAATTTCATTGAGTAAAATTAACAGCAAAGATAAATAAATGATTTGATAATTTATCCTGATTATTTTTTGACGGAAAGAAGATGACCAAAAAATAATCTAATACATTTCAGAAAATTTTTGTTTTTTTTTTTTTTAAATTTGCTACTACTACTACTGCTATTGCTACTGCTACTGCTATTGCTACTTCAACTGCTAATAGAGAGCAATCTCTAGAAAATAGATAGAAAATTTTTGTTGGAAAAAATTCAAAAATATTGTCGTGCTTTTTTATCACAATTCTTTTTTTCTCAAATTCCGTTTGATACCTTTGAAAATTTAACGACCTGTTATTTGTAGTGTGAAATCTCTATAACATTGAAATTGTTATTGTGTTGATAATTCATGTTTGATATTCCTCATTTGCTGCTTGGTTAATTACATGGTTAAAATAACCAAAAAAAAAAGAATTCAATTTTTTTATCAATAAAATATTTTCATTTGCCGTAGGGATAATTTTAAAATGAAAATTTTTTAAATCTCAATCATACAAAATTACTTTAGCAATCTTAATCTTCAAAAAAATTTCGCAGAAGATTTTCAAATTTAATTTTTAATGGAAGAAATACGAAATCATTAAAGAAGAAAACCAGATTTACAGATAAAAAAATTCCACATTGAAATATTTAATATTTTTAATTCGGATGAAGATCAAATGTAACTTTTAACGATGAACAATCCAGAAATTCAGACTTATCGTTTACTAAAAAAACAATTCAGGAATTCAGACTTACAAAAAAAAAGAAACAATAAAGAAATCCAGGCATACTAATTACCAAAAAAAAAAAGCAATCCAGAAATCCAGACCTATCAGAAAAAAACAAGCCAGAAATCCAGACTTATAAAAAAAAAGAAATAATACGAAAATAATTGCCATTGTACTTGAAACATTGAATTACTAAAATTAATGTAATTTCATTACATACTTCCTAATTATTCTGCAAGATTACCTAAGATGTCAAGCTGTTGTTTTAACGCTTAGACAAAAAAAAAACTCGGATTATTAGAATTTCAGAAGAGAAAGAATTGATGAATAATTTCATAGTTACAAGGTGAGGAATGAATTCATGAGATTGCCATTTTGTTTTTATTTTCAGTTAAACATCATTCTAAAATAATTAATTGATCACTTCAGATAATTCGCGATAGTCTTTGACCTTAAAATTTAACAATTAGAATGATCATCTAATTGCTCAAAAACAAACTATAACCAAAGACGTTTAAAGCAAAAATTAAAAGACATGAATTAAAGTCGAAAAATAGAAAAATAACAATTTGCGCTCATAGTCATATATTGCCATATGCCAAAGGTTAGAAAAAAAATTTAATTTTAATAAATACAAACGATGTGAGTAAGCGGGTGCGCTTTTCACACAGTTTTAACAAGAAATTTTTTTTAGTACAGCTAAAAAAAAAAGAAATTTGTTGACATTTATCGGTAGAAGGACAAGAAAAATGACCCTGAACAATTTTATCGATTACTTTGCTCCATCACTTATGGAAACATTTTGATTATTGTTTAAGTAGCAAATAATTAATTAACAGTAAGTATTATCAGCACGTGTTCATAGCTTCCTCACTTCATTCGTTTTCTCAATTGTGAACAAAATTTTGCCGACATACTTTAATTTTTAATTGTTTAAATACCGTTTTTTTTTTTTTTTGAACCTTTCAACATGTTACTGATTTTCTCAAAACTTCTGCATTAATTCAGTTAATCACTTAAATCAATTTAATTAAATCGATTAAATCATTAATCAGTGAAATATCGATCAATTAAATCAACATCAAATCATTAAGCCGATTAAAAAATTAACTTATAAAATAAAATCTACCAATTAATTAAATCAATTAAAACTAAATGAACTAAATCATTAAGGCACTAAATCAACTGAATCAATAATTAATTATATCATTCATCAATTTAAAACATTAATCAATTAAATCAATATTGAATCATTAAATCAATTAAATTGTATGCTTTATATTTGATTATAAAACGTTGAATATATGAATGCACTTTTCTTAGTCAACAACATTGCTAACCTGTTATAATTGAATGCACGAGAGTCATATTAGAATGATGAAGGATTAAATTCTAGTGAAGAGAGGAGGGTTAGAGGAGATTTAGAACCTGGTGACTTCAGGTTGCTCTTGGGGTCATTGGATACTTCAGCCCGGGATTTCAGCTGCGTGGTTGTCCAAGTCTGTGGTTACAGAATGTTTGGCCAGAATTCCCAACCACTGTGGCTTCAAGCAGATTTTTGGCACGTCCCTGCAGGGCAATAGGTGAATACACTGATGGGAATTTAATGTATGCATTACTATTTTGTCTTGCTTATGATCACACCACGTTAAAAGCAAAGTCATTATTAAGTCGATTAAAAATCAACTTATTAAATAAAGTCTACCAGTTAAATTAGCATTAAGCCAATTAAATCACTAATCAATTAAGTCAACATTGAACCAATAAGTCAATTAAACCAACCTTTAAATAAAGTCTACATCAATGATTACAAAAAATGAGTAATATATGGTTTACTAAATGTAAAACTAGCTAATTACGAGCACTACTTGTCTGATAGCAAAAGAAAAATCTCGTTCTGTTTTATTCCTTGGCTATTTTGCAACACAACTTTCCAGCAAATGCAGTTTCTATATCAAATATCATCATGACACACTTAAATATATGCATGCTTAGCTTTATGAAAAACTTTTCACTACATTTGCCTTATTAGCTTTACTGCTAACATATACATTACTAATAGATAAAGTATATTACTGAAAAAGAGATTAGTGTAAAACAAATGAAATGTAAGCAAGAATGAAATATACTATAAATAAGTAAATATAATTCTTGTACAGAATCTTGCTATTGAAGTATTGTGATACAAAGATCAGTTGACAGCAAATACGTTATAGTGCAAATACGAAAAAAAAATAGAAAAGCTAAAGAAGTTTGATCAAATTGTTCATGAATAAATAAATGATATGTGTTGAATGTTTGAATGATCTATCGAAATTGGTAAAATCATTTATGAGAATGCATGAAATTAAAAGAATTGGATCAGATTATTCATGAATAATTTGCGAAAAACGAGATAAGAAATGAGAAATAAATGAAGCAGATGAAAATAAGGATTGAATCAGGTGCTAATATTTACAGGAGCTAAATCTTGATTTAGAAATGCTTTGTGTAGAAATTGCTTTATAAATATATATTCTAGTTAAGAAAGAAATTGATCTGAATGATTCTCGTAAGTTCATTCATAAATTCCAAAGTATCTGTTTTAAAAAAAAAAAAAGAAAGAAACAATACGATAGCCAAATCGGAAAAAGAAAAAGCTTTCATTTGGCGAAAAAACATGTGAGAATAAATCCCCTGGGAAATAAATAACGTATAGAAGATGAAAATAAATCGATTGGAATGGGATTAATTCTAATTTCTGATTAATTTTTCTCACTTAATTCGATTCAAATTACCGATTATGATTTTGTCTGTTATCGATTATGATTCAGTCCGAAATTTTTAAATTCTAAAAAGAGCAAAAAAAAGAAATGTCGAATGTTTATGAAATGAGTTATGATGAATTATATGAATTGTTTTTTTTTTTATCCAATACTCATAAAAGATAGAATTTTATCATTGATTCAGACTCCCGGGTTTTATTGTTGACTCTTGTGTTTTGCATAATCAAGTGCTTTTGAAAATAGATTCTGCATAATGAAATTAGATTATTTTGCATAATCGATACTGCTGAATTTGCATGTTGATCAATTGTATTGGATAATTTTTCCATAGAAAGATCTAATTTCTTTACTACAGCTTCAATGGTATGGATTTATTTCATGGGCAATGAGCCAATTCATATCAGCAATCGTCAAATTATTGCATGAATGAATTTACGAGAGTCATTCAAATCAATTTCTTTCTTAATTAGAATGATATATTTACAAAGCAGTTTTGACATTTCTAAAAGCATTTCTAAATCAAGCTTTAGCTCCTGTAAATATTAGCACCTGATTCAATCTTTATTTTCATTTGCTTCATTCATTTCTTGTTTCATATTTTGCCTTTCATGAATTATTCATAAATGATCTGATCTAATTTTTTTGATTTCATCCATTTCTCATAAGTGATTTTACCAATTTCGATCAGATCATTCAAATATTCAACACATATCATTTACGCTAGCGGGATCAATGCCGCTGAAGTATTTGCATGTTGATCAAATGTATTAGCTAATTTTTTCATTAAAAAATCTAATTTCTTTAATATAGCTCCGATGATATTGATGTTTTTGTTTGATGGGGAATCACCCAGTCAATATCAGCAATTTTCAATTTATTTCTTCTACATTAAACGGAACAGAATGATAATAGAAAACATATGGCTGAATGCATCATCCGAACTATTCGATCAGTTGTTTGATGAACAATCAACAATAATGAATTCCTGAACTGAGCATGATCACAGTTCAGCTATGTTAAAAATGTTCAAAAGTAATCCTTAAGCATCACTGTAATATATTATATATTGGAAATTTTTGAATACATAAAATTGAACTTTTGAAAATGATTAAAATTTTACATATAAGTTCATTAATTAGTAATTAAACAAAAACAACAAAATAATCATTTATTTTATTTCCAATGCTAATTAATTCATTTATTCAATCCGAAGAATTAACTCCTAAATAGCATAAAAATTGATGACTCATAAATTAATGAGAAAAATTTAGTGAGTCCAGTAAGCTAAGATCAATAGCTTGCAATTATAAAAAAATCCTCAGGGTTAAAAAAGTCGTATTTACATATATACGTGTTCCATAATCGATATCAATTTTTGGTGTCCTTCATGGGATTGAATTTTTAGGCTATTATTTGCAACAACAATTTTTTTACTACTATAGCTACCACATCAGGCTTTCCTCATCATCAAATTTTTGTACCTTTTCTTTTCCTCAATACTAATGTATATATATTATCAATACTAATATATATAATCAATGCTTAAATCAATACTAATATCTATATGTTTTCCATAATCAATATTAATATTTATATATGTTCCATAATCAATAATAATATATATATATAATAGAATTGGAAATGATATTGTATTCATATTCCATAATTGAGATCGATTTTTAGTAAAGTATTGAGCCCATTTTTAGTGTTGAGCAAAACAAAAAAAAATGCTATAAAAATTAATTCATTTTTCTTTTTTTTGGAATGTTTTTCAAATTTAGAAAATTTTTGACAATTATAAAAATTCGTTTTTTTTTTCTTTTTTGATAGCATCTTATAAGTTGTTTTTAAAATTATAAAATAAAATTTTAAAAACGAAGTGATTGATAAATTAAGTTTGGGAAAAAAAACTTGAAATTTCGAAGTTTCGCTAAAGTTTTTGCAGAAGTTGTCCTATCCAGCTGTTACAAGAACAGTTCTTCCATTTTCAATACTATTTATTTGAGATCAAAAATTTTTTAATTTCCAAAACTGATTAATGCGACACTCGTTGTTGCTTTTCTTTCTTTTTTATTTGCTTTTTCGGTATTAGATTTGTTAAAAAAAAAGGAAGAAAAAAGCTATCAATAAAGATGCCTGTTGATTTTATTTTAGCTCAAAATTGAGCATAATTTCAACATTTTATTTAAATCAAAAAACAAACCTAAAAAAATGAAGTTCTAAGATTACTTTTCAAAACATAACTTTTTGTCATAGCAAAAAAATTTGATTTTATTTCTTTCATAAGAATGAAATATATATTACTGAACAATCAATTACAGAATAATTAAATGTCATTTGCTATCCATATAATTGTCATGACATTATCCATTCGTTCCCCAATTCATTGTCCCACCAAAAAAATCATTACAATCTATTTCGAAAAAGTAAATTTCCTGTAAAAGAGAAAAAAAGAAATGATAGTTTTTTCTAGTTTAACCTTGAAATGATCTATCTGGGCAATTTTGAAATACCAAAATGTGCTTCCTTTTATATGAAATTTTTTTTTTATGCATATTTTTTTTTTTAAATTCATTTCATTTCATACATTTATCAGCCAAATTAAATTAAATCATTCTTCAAAGATCGGTCTACTATTACACGCATATACATACACAAACACATGCAAATACAAATATATCTGCTACTACTACTACTACAACTATAACAAAGCTTTCAATCTTCTCCCATTTTTAAATTCTAATCATTGTCAATGATCTGTCTGTTACTACAACTGCATGTGCTGCTACTACGACTACAACTATAACAAAGGTTTCAATCTTCTCTGCCTTTTAACTAAATTTCAATATTCTCTGCCTTTTAATTAAATTTTAATATTTTCTGCTTTTTAATTAAATTTATTCATTTCCAAAGATCTATCTGATACTACTACTGCTACTACTTTTTTAATTTCTGTCTTTCACTATTTCTATCTGCTGCGGTTCTATTACTCTCCTCCATCTTTTCTTTACGCTTTTCCTCTTTCATAAATTTCAATGTCAACAACAACAACAACAACAATGACTAAACAATACTTGTGACACTTATAAATCCTTGCCGAATTCTTTATCTAAATATCGATAGGTTGAAGAGTTGAAATAAAATGATGTAAAATGGAGCTCTTCTAATTTTCATAATTTTAAAATTTATTTTACACTCATAAAGCAAATCAGATCAAATCTAGTTAAATCAAATCAAATCAAATACAAAAAAATTGAGCTAAATATGAAATAAAATAAAAACAACGAAACAATTATGTATAAAGAAAACGAATTGTAATTGATTCGTTGTGATCAAAAATTACAGAAATTGAATCTAATTGAATTAACTCAAAATTTTAATCGTTGTTTTATTTAGTGAATTTTTTTTTTCGTATTGTAATGAATTGAATGATAGCTTTGACAGTAAGGAATTGCAACGACATTCGAAAGACTTTTTACTAAAAGTTTTCGAAAAACACTTTACTAAAAGTTTTCAAAAGACTCTTTTTACTTTTTATCCCTAACTGGGAGTTTCGAAATTTCAAAATTTATCAATAATATGCCTGCAATAAGAGAAGGAAAGAGAAAGCGAAAAAGAAAGAGAAAGGTAAAGTGAAAGAGAGAGAAAAAAGAAATAAAAATATATGGGTAAATTAAATATATGCAAATTAACAAAAACAAAAAATGCCGAAGTAATTAAGCAAAACCAATTTTGTAATATATTATTGATTTATTATTTTATTTCTTTACTTTATTTTTTATAAAAAAAATTAATTTTTTTTAATTTTATTTAATGATATTCAGTTGAATTTCATTAAATGAAACAATGATTATACATACACACACACACATACACACACATACACACACATACACACACACACACACACACAAACATTATGCATTTATTAGTTAGTAGTATTCATTCCGATGGTGTCTTTTTTTGACTAACATCCGCTGCATTAAAGAAGCATCCCAGCATCAGATATTTTTAAAGCAATCCGTTTTTCTTCGCCGCCGCCTTTCCGGCTTTTTCATTTACAATTATTTAAGAAAAACTTTCTTTTTTCTTGGTCGTTTTTTAAAAATCCTTTCACTTTTGTTGAACATAAAACTAACTTCCAATTCCATCCATGTTTTTTTTTTTTTTTTTTTTTTGAATGCTTTTTCCGCATGAAAAAATTTCAGATCTTTTACAGCCAATTTGAATTAGATTTAAATTACAACTAAATCAAAATAAAATGATATTGTAACTATCGTAAATTTTTTTCTGCCATAATTTCTACCATAACTCTACCATAAAAAACCATTGTCTTACGATATTTTCTACCATAACTGTACCCAAAAAATCATTGTTCTACTATAATTTCTACCATAATTCTGCCGTAGTTCTATCATAAAAAATCATTCTCTTAACCATAACATTTCTTATTTAAACTTAAACTCATTAAATTTTACAGTTTCAATATAATTTCGGGAATTTTTTGTTTTTCAATAAATTTTTACAAGTGGTATTTGTTAATTTAAATTAGCTTTCCATGCAAAAAAAAATTGGAAAAGTTAAAGGTAAGATTTCGGAGATTTTAAAGTAGGTATAATATTTGCATATGCAATTTTTTTAGCTTTTTATTCAAATTTAAAAATCTTTAAAAAAAAAATCTTACCTTTAACAGTACTCCTTTTATAAAAAAGCCAATTACTTAACTGGTACTTCAATTGTTGACAGTCTAGTTTAATTATTATTTTCTTGTACACGATGATAAAAAAAAAAAAAAAAATTGGCTTCATTTACGACAAAATTTCTATGATTTCAAATTAAATTCAAATGTTGTAATCAATTTTTCCGAAATAGTCTTTTTTATTGGAATTGAAGTCCTTGACTTTTTGACTACATGGCTTTTTTTTTTATCTTCAAGGGAGCGCATAAGGTTATTTGGTATGGCCATCTATCCTTTGTCCAGCCTTAATTTGTTCCAATTAACTGTTTTAAAACTTTTCCATATCTTATTTTTTTCTTCAACCATAAAATTTCACCTTGTATTTCCTTCCCTATATGGACCTGTTCCCATCATATTTCAAATTACCTGCAATTAATAAGTCGTCATCGCAATTTTCAACTGACTATTTCTCGTGATATTTCAAATTAATTATTTGCCAATGACAAGTATCATATATGTGAAAATATTAGAGTCAAATTTAGTAGCTATCATTCATTTGTCCAAATTGCTAGCTAGCTAAATTTACGCTAAATTATTTATGAAAGCATGTCAGTTCTTTTGCTATAATAAATAGCATTTTAGTATATGAAATAAATTAGCTAATGAAGTGATTAATGAAAAAAGTCTTAATTTTATATTTCAACGTAATACATGAAGTGATTTATGTGTAGTGAGTTTTTTACTTTTCAAATTTTGGACAATGTTGCAAATTTTACCAAAGAAAAAAAATTTATAAAAACCAAAATTCCAATCAATAATTGATTATATTGCTATAAATCATTGGCCAAGTAATCTTAACAAAATTTATCTTGTGTTTCGTATTGTTTTTTTTCTCCATTTATCTATTTTAAAATATATTTAATACTATTTTTTAACTTTTCATTTATTTCATTTTTTGCTTTTTCTATTTAAAACTGCAGTAATATGGATCCTTTGTTAAATTTATATATGGACAATTTTAAAAAAAATTTGATGAATCGAAAATTTGAAGAAAAGTATTTCAAGTTTTTTTTCAATAGATTTATGCATGTAAGGATGATTAAGGCAATTTAAAAAATGAATGATTGATAATTAAAAAAATCTAAGGGTGTGCATATTATATGCAACCTTAATTGTGCTCAAATAATTCTATTGGTCACACTAGCTGAATACTAAATCGTGCATTCACAATAATTCTCGTACAACCATCCAGTACTGGTCACCTCAGCTGGATTTTAATTTGATGTTATTTTTGTTCCTCATACAATCATTCCATTGGTCACCACCCCAGCTGAATTTTTTAACTTGAAGTTGTTTCTCATGCAATCATTCCACTGGTCATTCTATATGGATACTAACTTAAGGAATAACTTCGTTTCCCATAAATCTCACAAATATACAAACATATACTCTCTCGCCCTCTCTCGGGAAGCGTTTTAAATTGAAAAGCTAAAATCATTCGGTGTATTTGTTATCGTAATTACCGTTATTTTGTGTATATTTTTTCCGCAGGCAGAAAAGTTTTAGCAGAGCACATTAATGAGGTAAAAGAGATAAAGTTAGAGGATAAAGAGAAGATATATTTATCCATTCATCTGATCGGAAAAACGGATATATGTTGTCGATAATGATAAGGATAATGTGATTGATGTATAATAATAGTAGCATTGATTATGGTAGTAATTGTATTTCTCGAGTAAAGGTAGGAATAGTGAACAGTAAGTTTGTTTGCAGAAACATGAAGCTAAAAAAAAAACGGACAACTACTAATTAGTTAATTAGTAGCTTCGTCTATTTATTTATTTTGAGAATTGGGTGGAAATTTTAAAAAGTTTAGTATTATTGTTGATTGTAGGATTAGCATTTCTCGGAAAAAAGTAAAAACGATAATGAGTAAGTTTTCATATGTAAAAACATATGATTGGTAATTAGTAATTAAGGCAAATTAATAATTAGCAATTCCATTAAATTCTTTTTGAGAGATGGGCAAAAGTTTTTAACTGATTAATAAAATTTTTAAAGTTTTAATTGTATTTTAAACTCTGATTCGTTTGTTAACATTTGTTTATGTTTGCATTTATTTTTTCATTTTCAAATATTTATGTTTCTTTTTTGACTATCTAATGTCTTCCTAACATCGAATATTATTGCATTGCTAAAGAAAAAAAAATCTCGAAATAAAACTTATTTTTATAATCATTGTTTATTTCTTTTTCATCACTACTATTTCTGTCTATAGCTACGTTGCTTAATTAATGCCATTAATTATCATCACACTTTTGTAATCATAAATTATACTTCATTTTCGAGCTACGATATTAATGAAAGAAATTCTATTTACACAACCAAAGTTGCAATTTTACAAAAAAATAAAATTATTTTGCAGTCAATTTACTAGGCTCTTGCCAACGGTCAAAGCAGAAATGAATTAAATCAAGAACAATATTCTCATTCGCCCTTTAACTTCTCTCCATCCATGCTTTTCCTCTCATCCAGAAGCTAATATTGCATCCAGAATATCAATATTGTTCCGTTCCTTTGAAAAATGGAACTATACCTGGAACATTTCGCGCCATCTCCCATAACTTTTCTGTTGTTAAAATTATCTGTTAAATCTTAATCTCTTAATCTATTGAAATTAAAAAAAAAAAAAAAGCAAGCTAATGGTAATTTTTTGAAAATGTGATTATTTCATATATTTTTGTCATTTTCATTCGTTTGTTGTCTTTTTTAGATTTCTTTTTGCTGACAATTTTATTCTCTTATGTTTCAATGATAATTTTTTAGAGCAATGCAACAAACTCTATGCACCATTTTTGGTATTTGTTCGTACTCGTTGATTGTTATTCAAGCTGGTTTGTGATTATTTGTAGTGTTTCTCTTTCAGTGTTAATTTTTAATCATTAAGAACTTTTTTTGCAAACTATATTAATTATGCTATTTTAGAGCTTTGAGAATAATTAATTCAATGATTATTTTTGAAATTGAATTTTTCAAAATAAATTGGCGAAGCTGTAATTCCTGTAATATTCACTATATTGTTTCTCATTAACATTAATTTAATTAACATATAAAAGATTTGCAGCAAAAATTTGAATTTGCAATTTTAGAATTTGTATATTTTTGTGGCAAGAGAACAACAATAATAACTCATTTACTTAAGCTTTCCACAAACAGTACAAAGATAATTTGCGATTACATTCATTTATAATAATAATAAGGTAATTCCCACCATTAAAAATGATGATGTTTCCGAAAAATAGTTCCGGAAAAGAAGAAATAAAGGATTTGAAAAATTTTTTAAATTCCTAGAACGAATTCAATGCGGTGGCATTGTATCATCAGATACACAACGATATGTGAATGCATATATATGTCCAACAAAATTTCATCATGAAAGAGAGAATCGATGCTGCAATCCAGTTAAATTTAATTGTTGTCGTGAATCAACATTTTTCGAGAATCAGTAAGTTATCATTATTTACTGTCTAATATATCTAATATTAAAGACGATATTATGATTACCATTGTAATAATGATAACGATAATAATATTGTGCAATTCAAGTTTTAGTTTCTCAAGTTGTTCTAGATTTGAAAGCATTTTGGGTTGAGAAATTTTAGCTCGCAAAAAATGCATGTTATATGATGATAACCTTTAATTTCATTTTTTCGGGCTTTCTTAAAAACACACTTATAGTGTAAAACTTAATAAATATGAGCCACAGTATATAAAGTATTATGTGCTTTATAATGTGGACAATTTTACGATAATATATATAGATAGTATACGGCACATAGTATACAGTATAACTGTTTAGCATCAATAAAAGGAATATAAGAAAGAACCTCTGGATTCAAACATTATTTATTACTTTAACTAATGTTGTTGAGTTCGAGGATCTTTTCCTGAGACGGAGAAGGGGTGAAAAGTTGAAACTTATCATTAAATAAATTAGAGGAAAACTTATTACTTAAATCCATGGAAGGCTATAAAGAAAAACTATCGCTTCAGATCTAAATTAAATGCTTCAATCTTCCAATCTAAGAGAAAAGAAAATGAAAAATTAATTAATTTTCAATATTTGAAATCGAATTAATTTCAATATTTGAAATCGAGTTAGTTTTACCATTTGAAATTGAATTAATTTTATAATTGAAATCTATATGCTAAATTTCTTTTTAACACAACTACAAGTCCTTTATTTTAAAATTTAATTAATACCATATGAGAAATTTGCTTATCTTAAATAAAATTTCAGTTTAACGACAATATTTTTCGCAACATTGATTGTTACCTTTATTTTACTAACTGGACTCATGATTATTTGCCTCTGTTGGGAGAAATGCTTTCTGCATAAAATTATCCGTCGAAAACCAACACTTGATTATATCGGTTAGTTGCTTTAAAAAAAAAAAAATTCATTCGATCGATTCATTCCACCGTCGATTTTGCTTTCTACTTTGCAAGCCTTAAAATTGAAATTTCATACCTAATGATCTAATGAAATTATGATCTAATGATCTAATGATATTATGCAGTTTGGTTAATTTTTCCTGGCTGAGATATTTCGCGTAATTTAGCAATCAAAAATTAATGATGTATTTTCCAACTTTCTTTGATATTTCACGTTATCACTGTTGACGTTTATGTGAAACACTTTTCGATCATCGAGACAAAGGATAAAGATATTTTATTTGCTTGAAATTTTCACGATATACTTTTGATTGTATTTTTGATTTAAAAATTTTTTTGCAACTTCCAAATCATAAACTTTAGGTTCGATCTGGTTTATTTTTTTCTTAAATAGATCATTTCTTCATATGTGAGCTAATAGAAATATTAGTAAAATGTTCTTGTTCAAAGTTGTTCAAAGTTCAATTGTTTCTTCTGTACCAATTTCATTTCATCATATGTTTTAGGTCGACCGGAAGAGACCGAATACTTAAATGGTTTAAGCTTGCCAAAGGAGTATTCTGATGAAAGAATTAATACTTATGAAGTGAATAAAAATATCATCTATCGATCCAACAACAATTTCTTATGAATGAATGATAATTATTTAATTTTTAAATTGTCATAACTTTTGCTTGTGAATGAATAAATAGCTTAGACAGGTGCATATGATTGTTGGAGATTGTTGGATCATCAATTATTTTAAAGATTAATTATTAGATGTTTTTTTTTGCTGAATTAATGAAATTGAACTGATAAGCTTTTTATCAGTTTATTTTATTGCTTCATTCTATCACTTTGCACCCAATGTTTAATTAGGTTTTTCTTGTTTTCCATAATTTCTTGTACCCAATTAATTAAAGCATAAATTTTTGCGTCTAATGCAGATAAAATGATCAGAGACAAATAACTTAACTGCTTGTTAAAATATTTTTTTTCCAAACAATTTTCATAAATATTCTATTACCATTGATTGCATAAATAATTTTAAGTAAGTTAAAATTTTTGAAACTTGTACAGTATGATAAAGACAGGTTACAAAATTAAAACAATTCAGTGAAAATAATTTTTTGCACCAATCCTAATTTCATTTGTTAATTTTTCAGTTGTTAAATTAAGTTTTGCAAAACAAAAAAGTAAGAAAAAGACAAAAAAAAAAGAATGACAAAAAAAGTATTAGTCATTGAATTGGTCAGTTAATTAGCAACAGATAATGAAAATGAATTAAATTACAAAAGATGTATTATATTAAAATGTTGATAATTTTGGCAAAAAATTTCAGTGTTTTTCTAAATTTTCTTGCAATTTTTTTGTTCGCTATAATCGGATCCGCAATATATATGTATAGGTAGTGTAGATTGAAAAAAAAACCAAAAAAAAAATGTCGGAAAGAATGATGATCGAAAGAAATCAATTGTCATTTTCTTTTTTCGAATTAATATTAAAAAAGAATTGAAATGCAAACAATTTAAATAATATCAATTCATTTGTATTCCCATTTTTTTATTTAAATAAAATGAAGTTAAATTTTTTGATGGGAATTATTGAGATTTTATATTTGTTAACGAAATATTTAACTTGAAACAGGAAATGATAACAATAAGCAAAAAAAGCATTGGTAGAAAAGTTTGTGTAAAAAAATTATTAAATTAAGAAATTAGAGTAATTTGCTTTGTTTAGTAAAAACGATACTTTTGTAATCAATTTGATATTAATTTCTTCCGCAAAAGATTAAACATAGATTATTTCCTTGCGGGATAAATAGCTACTTTTTCTGTCCGAGTTAATGACATTCTCAGATTGGCGAAGATTTTGGAAGTGATAATGAGTTAGCTAGGTGGATTAGTTTTGAAAATTATCCCTTGCTAATGAATCATTGCAAAAGAAATGTGAGGCAGCTTAATTAAGAAGGAGCTAATTGTTTTATTTGAATGCTAGTTATACTAGAGCTTTGATTTGCCTACAAATGTAAAAGTAAAACAGGAATAGCATAGTGTGGAAAAAGAATTGAACTCTAAAAATGTCACACTGGTAAGGAAACTGAAAGACGAATAAAAAACTTGCCAGTGTTATTTTGTGAAGTGCAATTAACAGAACATAAATTAAACTCATTAACTCGAAATGTTGTTTTAAGATTTTCCAATGGTTGGAAATCAATGGTTGATTAATAGCAATTGAGTTTCACTTAAAGTTTCCCTAAATTTTAATTTCTTTTTTTGCTTTCAAAAATTAGTTAGATCATACAGCAACACAGCATGCTCTTCAGTTTCGGTGGTAATTTTCTGTTTAATGCTTTTAACGCAATCACTGGTTGGGCTAATCCATCACGCGAAATGTTGACCTTTAAATTTGTTTACAATATCTGCATGGCTGTCGCCACAAATGAACTAACGATGTATTTTAATGAAATGCTTTTTTTTGTTAATTTTATCATTTAAAATTAACCTCACATTATTTATTCCTCACTTCAATTTCTTAAAATTAATTGCTTTTTTTTTTACAATCGGACAGCAATAAACATAAAATATTTTTACTTGTCAAATTTTCTCTGTTTAATTTTATTTTTCAGCATCAGTTTATTTCAAGAATAAGAATTGATGAATAGAATAAAAAAATTGTTTACATCCAAAATTTATGAAATGACAAAGAAAGTGACAACAACCAATTCAAACTTTTTCTCTTTCTTTGTTCCTCTCAATCTTCTTTTTTCCAACCCATCAATGTGCAGAAATTTTATATGGTTAATTTACTACGGAAAGACAGTTAGAATGATCACAAAAAATTATGATGGAACAAATTAAACCTGGGTGTTAAAATGTATCATATGAAATGAAGATGAAACACAAAAAAATAACTGTAATGAAATTAGTGTATTAATTTTTTTCTACCGTATAAACTGGTTAAATAACGGATTTCTTTTTTTTTTGTTTTTAAAAACTGACAATAAGTTTTGAGAATTATTGTAAAAATTTTAAATGCACTTACATTTATTGCTCTCCATCTCTTTTTTACACATTTCAATTGCATTCCTTAATACTCCTCTGATCATTGACAATTTTTACTTTTGTACATCTTTTATTCTTTTTGGTATACTGCTATTCATCAAATTACGAATAAATTGGAAAGATAGCAAGATTTTCATAATTTTCAGGAACAATAGTGACTTTTACTTCAAAAGGAAATGAATGCTAACGTTAGAAATGAAGGAGACGGAATTAATTAAAATGGAAATCTATTTCTTATAATAGCTAAAGAATAATTTATAAGCATAATAACGATGGCAATAATTGAGGTGTAGAAATGTAAACGCATGTAAATTTGATTATGAATTCTTACTACTTTTTCATAACGTTAACCGCCAAAAGAGTAAATAAAAACTGAAGAAATTAATGATAAGAAATGGACAAATGGACATTAATTTATGCCAATTGCGCTTTACAAATAACTTCGTTCTTATTCTAATACTTTTCATCACATTCACATATTATTCACTTAAACGTACTCCATTTATTAATCTAAGTACTCCACTTATTAATCTAAGTGCAAAATATTTACCATTCACAAAACTTCTTCAACTAAACCTGTCACACACACACTGTCATCATGCAGTAATGTTAACGAGCAGTGGTCACCTTCATTCTGCATTCATTCTTTTTCATCCATTTAACCCATTCATTTGCAACTTTTAACCATGCAAACACTAAATCATTTCAGGTTTGCATTTGAAAATTCAAGTTTAGTTCAAAAAAAAGAGTTAAATTATTTTTTGTTATGTGAATTTGAAAATTAATTTTAATTAAATTTCAGACATCAGATTACTTTTTTTCTAAAGTGTCATTTTGCTGCAAATAAAATTTTTTTTTAATATTATCGATAAAATGTGATGTATAAATAGCACAGAGGAATTGCGTCATTTTTGATTTTTATTGATATCACTTATTTATTTTAAATTAAATTAGTAATAAATAAGGATTCCCCTTTCATTTCTTAGTTTATCTTCCTCTTTTTTTTCCTTCAAAGATTCTTATTAATTAAATTTAAATTTTAATTTTTTTAATTTAATTTTTCCTTTTAAAAAAGGGAAATTGAAATTTCGAGAAAATTTCTTACAAATTTCGAGTAAATTTTTTGTGTTTGCAAGTTTTCAGAATTTTTCTGAACACAGAAATTTCAGAGAGTTATAAAATGCTAGACTAAGCATATATTTTTAGCTTATTATGATTTAATTTTCCGCAATTTTTTTCTATCAAAACTTTAACTTTTTCCGAGTGTTACTTTACTTGAAAGTATTAATTTTCAGACTGGAAAAAGTTGTACTGTAAATTTACCATTAGAAAAAAAAAGAAAACCCAGAATCATAATACACACATATTGGAAGCTGCAGGAAAAAAATCGATAATACTTATAATTTACAGTGAATGGAAGTTATAGAAAGTAAAAATAATGTTTTTTTTCATTTTTTAAAAATTTTTTAGAACAATCGAAAAAAATCGAAGGTAAGGTAATTATTCAGTGAAGATGATTACAAATGATCTTATCAATATAATTAATCCTATGGATATGAGCATTCCCACTGAGAATATCACCGAAAAGCAAACTCATAATTTTGAAATAAAGCAAGGTAAAATTTGAAAATTATAAGATTGATTTTCATCCAATTACTTTTATTAATTAAGCTATTGATTTATATGTAAACAACATGCACTTTTTTTTTCTTTCTCAAAATTATCATCTTTTGTTTTCTCTATACTAAAAGTTTGATCAGTCAGAACAAATTCAAATATATGATTAAATTATGGATCAAGAAATTGTCAAGAAATTCGCGTTCTAAATGGATTTTATTTATTATAAGTAAATTAAAATTAAAAAATAAGACTAAGGAAAACAAAAAGGTGTGATTGCTAATTATTAATTGATTTTTTGAACTAATTATTATTACTTCATAAAATGTTTGTTATTATAAGTCCCATATATGTCATAGCATTATGTAAAATATATATTGTAGCAACTGCCAGTTTCTCCTCGTATGTATGAATATTTTAAAAGCAATATTTCAGAAATTCTGAATAGCGAAAATATTCAACATTTCATGCATCCATATTAACCACTCAATAATTCCATCAATCCAGCATGTTCCACCGGTAATAAATAGATTAGTGATGCCAGAATCGATTGTTTTAACCGCAATAAATCTACTTTTTACATGTATCAATTACAAAATAAATCAGCCACTTCGAATATTATTAGTTCAAAATGTTACTATTTCACAACTAACATTTGTAAGTATTATTTAAATTTAACAAATCCATTTTTTTTAGCTTAATTATAGTAATGTGAAAAAAAACAGATAGTTAACAGATAACATACATGAAAATTTGCAAAGTTCAATAAAATTCCAAAAAAAATGGAAAAATTTTTGCAAATTTTTAATTTTAGTTTTTTTTTGCAAGAAAATAATTAATGCATAAATGGATAAATTTTCAGTATCAACAATAATTGCATTAATAACAGATGTATTAATATTACTATTTATGGTATACATTATTACCAATGCTTGCTACAATCGAAAATTCAGTATTCGATTAACATGTAAATTTCTTGTAAAATAAATCGACAGTTATTAATGAAAGCTTTAGGAATTGAAATTTGATTTTCCAGGCTTGATGCATAAGGCGTTTTGGTTTAGTTTAGTTTAATAAATGAGCATAAGACGTTTTAGTTTAGTCAAAAATAATCCATCTGAATTACCATAATGAACAAATATTGCAGAATATGATAGAGATAGGGTCAGTCATTTTGGTTCATTTTTAGAACTTTTGTTGAAATAATTTTTAGAACAATTTTTAGGAGAGTATTTGCTCATGCAATCCAATAAACCAGTCCAAAGCATTATTAAACTCTCTTGTTTATATAAAGTGAACTTATTCTACAGTATTTCAAACCTACAGTATTACAAAATCTACGGTGTTTCAAAAAAGTTCCAAGTAATGGCACATGGAGATTTATTTGGCAAATGAGCATATATGCTTAGTATAAGCGATGTAACAACGAAATTTTATTTTTGCAGGTTTTCAAGCATTCCAGCAAAATAGCCTGAATTAATGATCAGTACAAGATTATTTGCAAAATTCAAATATTGAAAATAAATTTGATTTATCAATTTAGATGATTGATTACTTAATATGGTATTTTATGCGCATGTCACATAAGCCACTGCAATTAATTATTCCTAATTTTTTTTTTCAGATTCTTTATAACTTTTTCAATGTTGAGGCTCATTTTCACAGCTTTATTCATTGCTGGTCTTTTGCGTCAACAGAAAAGCTTGATGTTCCGTTAATTTTATTAATGATTTTTTTATGCATTTGTATATTTGGGATGCTAACTATCATGATAATTATCACTGCTGATAGGAACGAAGGATCTATCAAATGTCCCAATAAGTGCACATTTAATATTTGTTATTCTTAAATATTAGCTTATTATTTTTTGCAACATTTTCTTTTCAAAAGAAAAATTTAGACTTTTTCAAGAAATTCCACAATACACATTGTTGGTAAGATTTACCGGTACTTTTTGTTTCAAATTTAAAATTTACTGATCGTTCTTAGATAATCTTTGGCGTATTGTCATGAAATTGTTTCATCAAGCAAAATTTTTGAAATTTTTGATAAGCAATTTTTTTTTTTCATAATACATAAACTTTTAGCTATTGTAATTTCCAGTTAGTTTATTTGCATTTAATAAATTACTGTTGCACAAAATTCTTAGCTATTGTAGTTTACAGTTAGTTCATGTGCCCTTAATAAATTACTTTTGCATTTCCTTTGGAAATTTGAAAGTAAATTTTTGAATTGGCAAAATTTTTTGTATAATTTCAAACTTATTCCGACTTTTTTAGTCAAAAATCAAAATTCATCCGATATTTTTGATTTTTTAATTAAACATGGAAATTATCACAAGTATTAGTTCGGAGAACATTAATTAAATTTTATTACCAGGATTCTTTTAATTGATTAATAATATTTTTGCATTAGCTTAAAACTTAGCAGCTAGGAAATTTTTCTATTTTCAGGATTTTATTGCTGATGCTGCTAGCAGTTGAAACATTTGTAGCAATTTGCTATGTACGATGCTATCGATTCATTTCATTAGCAAATAGTGAAAAAACTCCATTATCTTGTGAAGCTTCCAAGTAAATTTGCTTCCAAGAAAATTCTTCAACAATGGAAGTTATCGAAGACAGTACAATTTTATATTTCAGGAAAGAGTTATATTTGTTAAGTTATATCTGACATGTGAAAAAAAAGTTCGAACGAATGAAGCACAACTAAATCAAATAAAATTAAAATCAGTCTTTGTAATAAACTTTTATAATTGAATGAAACGAAAAGTTCAAAGTTCCAATATGATCATTGTTATGGATACATTCAAACAATGCCTGATCCTTCATTCATAAATTTATCAATTCGATATCGCTTCAACATATTACTTGTAATAAAAATGTTTCCATTCTTCAGTGCTTTGTAAGAAAAAAACATATGAATTTGATAATTTCTAAACCTAAAGTGCTTTGAAAATTTTGCCTAGCTAATTTGAAGAAAGCAAAATTTTTGACTTAAATTACTTTAATATTACAAAAAATATTTGTAATATTAAAGGGGGGAATAGATTTGCTTGAATATACTTTCAGAAATATTACTAGCCTTAATAGATTGATGTATGTGTTTTTTGATTGAAGAAAATTCTGGAACAAATCCCGAAATTTTTTCTGAATAGTCATTTTTCAAAATTGAGTTGTCATGATAATTAATTAATTTCTCAAGCCATTTATAATATTTATATGAAAAAATGCATTTTTGAAAAATTCTTAGTCTCCAAAATCTAAAAAGTTTTGAGCATGAAGAGAAATTATTTAGTGCTTTAATTAAACTGTATGCCATACTTATTGATCACTGTTTTCATTGAAGTTTCAAATTCAACTTTGATAAGGAAATTAAGAAAAATTAACAAATTTATTAATTTGTAAATTAATCTTTTAATATAGCTTTCTGATAGATAAGTATGTACTTGTTTTATGATGAAAACAGAAATGGCAAAGAGATTTCAAACAGCATTTAACTATTTAATGATTTAACGTAGCCTGATTAATTTTTCGTTTGGAATTAATTTTTGGTATATTTTGACTTAGAGTAGTAGCAAGCTTCGTCACCGTGGTTTGCTTTCGCAAACGAAGATTTGAGAGAGTTTTTACCGACCATCTAACGCAGACTCGCTTATAACTAAAAAGATATATGCGAGATTAAGCAAGTATGCTTACTTAGAAAGCAGATAGTGTAGGCAGTGCACCGGTTCTTCTCTAATATATATTTTTCCTCGATGTTGATTCTATGGATAATTTCAAAGGAGAACGCGACATTGTCAAGTTTCCATATCTGATGTTAAAGTGGATTACTGGTGGTAGTCGACATGGCTAAGGTTACTGTTTGAAAGAGTTTTTATACCTCTCATCCACGAACCGATTGCATTGAGTTCACAGGATAATCTCAGAAAGGCGGTGATCCTGAAGGCAGTGATCCTGAACAAGGTGATCCTGAATGCGGTATTCTCGAGGCGGCGGTCCTCAAGGCGGTGATCCTGAACAAGGTGATCCTGAATGCGGTATCCTCAAGGCGGCGGTCCTCAAGGCAGTGATTCTGAAGGCGGTGATCCTGTATACTGCAGAATGCCTTGTCCAGTGCAACTGCGTCCCTGAGCAGCATGGCTTCAGTGCTGTGAGTGATAGCCGGTCACTGAAGGACTATTTCATTTGCCACATGATCAATGCAGCAGTGCACATAGTTGATGGTTGGTCGAAAGCAGCATGGACAGAAACATTCAAGTAGGTGCACGTTGTGATGTTCAATTATCCAGGATCGAGATCCATACAAAATGGTAGGCAATATCATGGCTCTCTCTCTATAAACTATAATATCTTAGTATTGTTCTAGTATGGCTCGATGAATCGTAATTTTGGTGCTATTATATAATAAACAAAACTTATTTATCAATTAAAATTATCTTTCTAAAAATTAAAAAAAAAAAAAACCCTAAAAATGCGAGTACATCGAAGGAAATGAAGAAATAAATGTTGTGGTAATTTTTAATTGATTCCAATTAATTATCTGTAATGGCCCAATTTTTTAATTGATTCAATAAAATATTTTTTGCAAAAATATAGAAATTATCCTAATGCTCCTAACATTCTTTATCATTTCATCACGTTAATAGAAATCAATGCTAAATATTAGCATTTATTCATCATCGATCAGCTTCTTTGTGCTTATACTCGAGAACTATTTGTAATACTATTGTATTATCAAAACATTTCTAATTCAATTTAAAATAAATCATTTTGAAGTTTTTATTTTCTGAAAACGGAAAATTCACTGATATTGTAAGAATTTTATATAAAATTCTACGAAGCAAAACATTTTTCCGGAATTATTTAAAAGCTGAATTACATTTTCAAAACGATCAGAAATTTCAAAAGAAACGTGAAAGTCTTTTTTTTTTCGGATTTCAAAACAAATTATTTCATCATCGTGTATTTTACTGAATGACAGCATGATTTATTGCAATAATTAACAGTTAATGAATTTCAGAATTCTGGGTCGTGTTTCAATTTATTAAGCCAAAAAATATTTCGATTTTTTTAAAAATTTTTCATCCAAGAATTACTATAACTTTTCACTGTGCCTAAAAATTACTGTATTTTTTATCATAATTTTTTTCGCATAAATTTTGTTTTAATTTAATTTTAGAAAAATTTTTTCATAATTGCTGCTATCATTATTTTTTTTTACAATTTGTCTTTTTTGCTTTTTACAAGCAACTTGCATGTGAATGATAATTTATGCACATCACTGGATGATTATTTTGCAGTCAAAATGCATATTTAATAAGCAAAAAAGAAAACTTATGCAATTTTTTTCAGAATTTTTTTCCTGATCATATCTTGAATGATTATTTTGGAAAGTATGATTAATTGATGATAATAAAGTTTTGTTGTAAAAGGCTATAAAAAATTATTGGAAAAAAGGCAATCTGTACAGTAAAATTTATACTGTAAAGATCTATACAGTAAAGATTAATCAATTTATACATAAAAACACACAGGTTTATAATTTAAATTTATTCAAACAAATCATTATCATATTTTGATTTCTTTCTTTTTACTATTCCAAGAATAAATCAATATGAATGATTTTTAAATTGAATAAATAATCTGAAAAAAACTATCAGGTTAATTGAGGCACGAAAGATGTAAATTTAAGTTAATCGCTGAGGTTTGGTTTGTTTGTTTTTTTGTGAATGAAAATTTTTGTTTTTATTTTTTTTAGCTGGTGTGTATTTATGGTAAAGTTTGCAATTACTGAGAATTTAAAAGTAATATTTTTCAACAAAATTTATTGCTCTTTGACGATTGCATAATAATATTAAAGAAATCTAATTAACGTTTTTATAAATACACATAATAATATAGTCATTTAGAATAAATACAAATTGAAAACTTGTCCACAGCATGTCTATATTCCTTAAACCTCATTAATAATAAAAGACTTAGGATAGCAGCATTCATTGATCGCAGCAACAGCAATTACTATGATATTATGGATTATAATTTTGATTTATTGAAATCATTATATTTCATTAATGAAAAAAACACTGATGTTTTAATTTTTTTCTGTGAAAATAGGATAATTCAATTATTTTTTCGCATTGAATTTTTTAGAATTAAATGTTAATTACTTACTAGCAAACCATATAAATTTCGCTGTAAGAATTTTTTAGATAATCAATTAATCTGACGATAGGTATATTTTGCTGTAATATGATGACGGAAATTAATCAATTGCAATTATAGTTTTTTTCTTCTTTTGCCAATTCTAAGAACGAATGGAAAATTTCAAAATTGTACTAATTATTCCTTCATAAGAATTTCTATTGAAATTTAAATTGACTTTTCAGTTTTTGCTTTTGACATTTTCTTCGTACTACTTTTTTGAGCATTTTTCTATATGCAAAGAACATATTGGCATTCATTATCAATTCATTAAAATGCTTAATATTGGCATTCATTATAAATTCATTAAAATACTTAATAAAAAAAAATTGCTGTCAGAAGTTTTGTTTGAAATTTTTCAAATTTATTTCTTGTAGTTTATTAATTTGTTTTTTTTTTTTTTTTTTTTTTTTTTTATAATATTAAAAAAAAATTCAAAAAATATTTGCAAAAATTTAAAAGGATATTAAAATTTTTT